>BPLS01026928.1:0-37919 GCA_019656275.1 Rhododendron kiyosumense
GCCTCCTTGAATTTTTGCATGACCAGGGACTCTGGCTTCACAACATTAGTTCTGCTCATTTAATGGTTGAACAGGTATGCCCAAATTACTTATTTGCTTCTCAACAACTATCTCCTTATTAGAATGTTGAGGAATTGTTTTCTATCCTGGATGTTACATGTCATGCAGAATTTCAATCCAAGATTAGTTGACTTCAGCATGCTTGTTGGTGGAATTTTTGGTGAACTTCACCATGATTATGAAGTTGGGAGTGCTGGTCATGTTGATCCCCGCAGCCCAGGTGGAGGTATGTCTCAATTTGATCTTTTTTTTAGATAAATCTCAATATGATTGTTTCAAACTCAGGACACAACTAGACAATGGCTATGTATCACTTAATTCGTTTTGGTCTGGTGTTAAGCTACAATACTCAGAAGTGGATTACGAAAAGTATACGTTGTCCAAATTTCGAAATGAAGAGGAAACTAAAAATTTTATATCAGTGTGTTCTATACTTTGTCCAAATTTCCAAGTCGTCGTCTGAGATTGACTCTTTCATAGGTTGACCACGGTTGGTGATAAAATGATACGGTTGAAATTCCTGCAACACAACTGTAGAACTACTTTCATGTTATGTGGTAGAATTGCTTTCTTGTTACAGATGAGGTGAATTCAAGAAATTCAGAAGTTAATACAATTCTACTTTTTTGTTTATTCATATCACTGGTCTTTAAATCAATTTGAGGTGTTGTCGTTTGTCATTTAGAACCATCCTGCATACTTGTGACAAGAGGGCCTCTATTAAATGTCGTCTGAATTGTTGTAAAATCCTTTGGATGTTCTTCTCTCTAAGGTTCTATGTGCCTTTGCAAAGGGCATTGAATACTATTTTTCTGGAGTTGGTAAATGCTGTATGTTTTTAGCTCAATCATGGTTTAAATGGATTGCATACGTAATAGAAGACAAATGGTCAGTGTTCTTAGGGCTTTCATTACTCATTTAATTTTGACCACTGTGATGTTGATAGCCCATGAGGTATTGGATTGTGGCCATAGCCCATGAGGTATTGGATTGTGACCACTTTGATCGCGTCATCGTCTATTTGGAAAACCCCAAGTCCTCATATAAACTTGTTACCGCAGTGCCCAGCCCCCAACACGCAGCTTCATGATCATAATTGACCATTGTATCCTCACAATTCACAATTCACATATGTTCTTATAGACATCCATACACGCATATATTTTAATTGCTTTAGGTTATTCTCTCTAAGTTCAGGATCGATGTAGAATTTGATATAAGGTTTTGAAATTTATTTAGTTGGTCTGCATTGTTGAAAAGAATTGGAGAAGGAACAGTAGCAAAAAGACGTGGGAACTAATGTCTATTGAAATACGTTGTTAATGGAATAAGTGGTGTACTTTACTCCAGTTGGCGTAAATGACTTCGAAAATTAGGAGACTTCTCTACTTCAAGTTGCTTAGAAGATGAATGGCCGATAATAAATTATGCAAGTGCAAGTTGGTGTAGGTTCATAATGTTGTTGCACATGATGCAACAAGAAGAAGATGACACCTCCTATTCTGGATAAGAAAGAACAGAAAAGTGGGCCAGCCTTCCTGCTATTCTGTAACAAAAAAAAGGAGGGGATGGGACATGAGTGCCTTCCTGTTATTCTTTGGGTGTGTAACAGAGACAGATAGGAGAGAGGAAAGCTCTAAACTCTTCAACTTGTCTCTTTAAAGTTTACACACCTTTGAGAGCGCTCATCCTGTATTACAACAAGCGTATATATGGACCACATAATAGCTTGTACATTACTGTATAACCCAGCAAGTTTTTGTCCCCTGAGCACACTTATAACTCAAGTGCTGGCTAAAAGAAATTTAAGTGTCAAAACCTCCCAAGTTTTATCTTGATCATGATATTCTTGTAGTTTACATCACCCTTCATCTTCTTTAGGAAGTTCCATTTTTGGGGCTTCTAATAAGTAGCTGTAGGAGTTATGTCCCCTTTACATTCTAGATACCCAGTTGGTGCTATTTTCCCTGTAAAGCTGATTCTGGCTAAGTTGCTAACAGAGTTACTTTGTAATTGTTATTGATTGAGATGAATTTACTTGTCTATTCTATTCTTCAAATTATTAGTCGACCACTAATACAGCAAAACTAGTATAGGAAGTTATCCTGTAAAGTTTCTCATTTAGCATTTGGCCTTTCAAGTGGAACTTGTGCTAGAATACAAATGATACAATATTCAGGCAGCTGACATTTAAAAACAATAAGATAAATGAACCTGGTCATAAATAGGTTGTAGTGAGATGGCACGAGTTCCATATTTTAAAAAATTTACGTATCTATAGATCAATTTAGATATTGTATTTACTTATCAAAAAAAAAAGATATTGTATTCAAGGCGTTGAAGATATTTCTGTGAAATGATTGAACAGGTTATTGGTCAGACAAAACAGATGTTTTTGCGTTTGGAATTGTACTTCTTGGGGTTATTGCGAAAAAAGTATATGACATAAATGAGCGTACGTATCAAGGATCATTTTGCGTGGTTTATGCCTGGGCCTGGATAGCGTACGCGAAAAGAACCTCACATAAGTGGTGGCCCCTTCACAAAAAAGAGGAAAAGTACAGTTTGGGGCTCTACAAAGAGCGCAAGTCTCTGTCACTTGTGGATGAAAGCCTTAAGAGTGATCCATTCTTTGATGCTCATGATGGAGTTGAAATCACGAAGCTGGCGATGCGTTGTGTGGATCGGAGGCCAGAGCAGCGGCCAACCATGAAAGAAGTTGTTTGTTGTTTGCGAAAACTAAAGGTGGTTAATTCTATTGGTGACGCGCTAGGGAGAGAGGAGCATCCCTGAGATTGTTGTTGGTGATGATGCTATCCTCCACCATGAGAATTCCAGTAACTATGCTACATCGATTCATGGATCAAAGCTGTGCAGGGACTACTAACTATGAATCACAGTAATTTTCTTTCCTGTTAATCTATGTTCTTAATATGGTGCTGCCGCTCATGTTACTGCAAATGTAAAAACTTGTCCGTAACAAATATACAAGTAGATGGGTTAGTATAGTTTTTTTCTTTTTTCTTTTTCCTTCGTAGCTTGCTTCTGTAAATCGTTTTTCTGACGGGATGATTTGGTCTCCTGCTATGCGGATAAAGTGCTATGGCTTCTACATGGTTGGATGAATGATTGGTAGTTCCTGTGATCATTTATGGTAATTGGTGCTGATAGCACTTTTTATTCTCATTCGCTTCACTTGCTATACTACGCACTGCAGGAATGTGCATGAATGCTCTGGCAAGCAAAATTTACAGGTAGAATCGAGAGCACTGTGTCATTGGAAGACATAGCTGAATTATTTAGTCCTTTGGTTTCATATTCCAATTAGGATATGCACAAATTCAGAATTTGACATCTTCCCAGTATTTCATGTCCCAGCTATTCAGGGTGCTGTTACAAAAACTGGAATTAGGAGTACAAATCTATGATCATAAGCAATGGTCTTCAAATAATTCAAATCACCAAGCGTGAACCCCATAACCCTTGCCCAAATGAATACGCATATGGGCACAATAATGAGCACGTGATTCTGTGCGTGCAAGAAGTTGTAAAACTAGTAGGAAGGTAATGATAATTCCTTTTTTCCAAAACATGCAAAGAGTATCTCTCGCACGTTAAAGATATATTCAATGTCAATCAATTTCATAAATGAATTAGTGCATTACTTGTGCCTATAGGCACTTTCTAGTTTCCATCATAAATTGAATCTTTGTGGACGAAGTCGAATCACTCCATGGTGACGATTGGCGGTGCTAGAATTAGAGGACAGTGTGAACGCAGGTTGTAGATAGAGAGTGAGAGAGAGCTATGAAGGGGAACCGGGGATGTCGAAGTGTGCTCCTGCACACAGGGCACCTAAACTACATCGTTTTGGTACATTTGATTCATGTCCCTCATAACCCAAGCCTTTTCCCAATAGAAGGCTCCAGATTTTGGGAGTTTGTAGACCTTTTGGACATTTTCTGGTGGGAAAAAAAATCGACCAATTCAAATTTGGACAATGAAGCCCTATTTTGGTATGTCATCTCTAATGATACACCCATTTTTTCACCCAAACGTAGTGTTTTGGATTTCTCTCATAAATTTGAAAATTTGAGTCAAAACATCAAAGATGCTACACACACAACGATTGGTAAATATGAAGGAGTGAAAAATGGTTCCTAAAATTGGCTGTGTTTGGTTGGTTGCACAACTGCTGTGCTGAGTATCTTTTTTGCATTTGTAAATATGAAGGAGTGAAAAATGGTGTTGAGAATGATATGATATGGATTTGGTCTCTCTAAATTTGAGTAAGGAAAAAGGTAATACTCAAAAAGGGTAGCAGATAGATAGTATTGGAGATGGGATTTTTTTTTGTTTTGGCCCAATTTTTGGGTTTTGGTAGAAAGGCAAAAAGTCTAAAGAAATCAACCGCCAGCCATCGATCAGGCGTATCGACGGTCATGTGGGGTCCACTCTGAGCTCCGTACAAATGATCCGAGCTGTAAATAATTTTAAAATAAAAAATCGATTGGGCTCGGGAGAAATAAGCTCCATCTGATATGTGTAGGTGCTCAATTCGATATTTCATTTTTTAAAAATTGCAAACAATTGGGAAAATTGGATGAAAAATAAGAAAGATTAGATCTATTACCTACACACATTGAATGGAGTTAATTTCTTGCGTGCCAACTCAATTTTTATTTTAAAATCATTAAACGGCTTGAATCATCCGTGTGAAATCTAAAATGAGACCCAAGTGACCCGTACGCCTAGTCGGTGGCCAGCGTCGGTTTCCTTTGGTAGAAAAAAACGCTTGGATTGGCCGGCTCATGTACAGGAGTTCCACGTTTTCTCGATGCCAATTGGGTATTATCGCGCGCTTCGCTGACATGTGTAACCAAGAGGTAGTTATCCAGTGTCTCTCAGCCGATGGCTTTCTTCAAAAAGGGAAAATGCTACTCTAGTATGTTCCCGCAAGGTTTGAACGTAGGACTATATAAACCACAAGCCTTTTCCCCTACCATTTGTTCTGTAGCTGAATTTGTTACACCTTCAACGTACAGTCTCGCTTATCTTCAGAAAAATGTTTTATTATAATGGAGAAAAACTTCTCTGCAGGGGGCGTTCTGTAAAAAAAAATTGGAAAATAATATTACATTGATTTTGGAGTGTCTGTATCAATTTTTGGAGTACCAATATCATTTATCAAAAAATTTACCGCACT
The DNA here is from genome assembly GCA_019656275.1 of Rhododendron kiyosumense. NCBI lineage: Eukaryota > Viridiplantae > Streptophyta > Magnoliopsida > Ericales > Ericaceae > Rhododendron > Rhododendron kiyosumense. Next base: position 5,267 of record BPLS01026928.1, read on the forward strand.
ACAGTTTGAATTGAAAATTAATTGTCAAAATTGAAAACACATCTCAAACATTAATTGCGCGAATGGACGGATGAAATTGAGCGGAGTTGTAAATAAGTTTCTTAATAACTACTACAGAACAACAACCAAAACAATTACGATAAATACATAGTTAAGACACAATAAATACATAGTTAAGACAAAATAACATATAAAAATGTCTAACAAAATACTTAGTATAAGTTGGAGATTAAAATATTCACTATGACATGTACATCAGATGTTTATTATAGGTATCAAAAAGTTACTATATACTATTCTTCCTTTTTGTTTATTAATGTCCAATCTTCGTAAGTCTCTGCTCAACGATTCCGCAACATGAGAGATTTGAGTCATTCCAGTGATTTATGTCTCAAAAATTATACAAACAACCCCGATAAATTCATGATAAAAAATTATCCATATGTATGAATTAACCAGCAAGTTATAACTTCTAGTCACATTCTTATGTTAAGGGTTAAAAAGTCAATTCGCACGAATTGTTATGCTACAAATATCATGTGCGCTATTAAGTTCCGGTAAACAAGTAAATGATGCAATTGTACTCTGTCTGTTCTGTTCAAAAAAAGTAGTGCTAAACTTGCACTGCCTCTTTAGATATGGGATATGGGAGATAGGAATGGAGTGAAAAGAACGGTGATACTGGATTCAATTTAATTAGTTTTTTTTTTTAATATTTATATTTGTCTTTTTAATGAAATTAAGAGTTTTGATAAATTTTTTTTACTTTTCCGATTTCTCTCGACGAAACGAATCAATAAATTATTAAAGTTTGACGCAAAATTAACAAAGATGGAAAAAATTGAAAGAAAGCCAATAAAAAGCCATTTTGAATTTTGAGCCAAAAACAGAAAACACACACAAAAAAAAAAAAAAACGTATACGATTTGTTTAAGGAGAATTTTGTTAAAGAAAAAGCGAGTACCAAAATCACTATCCTTTGTTTATCTCAAAACCACCAAGAAATTGATTTTCTCACTTCAGTTTTACTTATTGGCACCCTACTCTATATGTTAATTATGTGAGAAAATAAAATTAAAAATAAAATACAATTGACTAAAAATGAAGTGCCAAAATTACTTTTCAAATCACAACCATTATCAACTAATAAGGCCTAAAGTCCGATCTTTTGCAAGTACTCCTACTTTAACCGAGAGATCAGAGTCAGAAGATCTAATAAGGGTGGTGTTGGCTCTGTGTACTTTCCCTGTTCTGGAGTAAATTATTCACTACTTCGGGGCCACTGGTTCGAGAAGTTTTTGTGGGCATGGCCATCTCGGCCATTCAAACGTATTTTGGACGGTTCAGATTTGTTTGGGTAATTTTTAATGTAAAATTACCAAAACACCCTCAAGTCTAAATAGATCTGAACCGTTCAAAATACATTTGGACAACTAAAATACGTGCTTTGCACCACGTGGCCTGTGCCCACTGAAAAATTTCTCCACCGGTTCTGCCAATAAAGAAGGCAAAACTCTACGATCAAAAAGGAAAAAAGAGAAGGCAACTCTGCATCTCATCCACAACTTTTGACTTGTTTTTGAAATATTTCACCGAAGTAGTACTTGTAATAATTATTCAATTGAGTTTATTTTACATGATCGTTAATAAATTATTCGGATTATTTGTGTTTTTAATTAGGCCCACTTACCCATTGGAGGATTTTCCTTTTAGGCCCTGTATCTTCCCCCTGTTCATAGCTCCGTATTCACGCCAGCCGCATCCCCTAACCCGCCCGCAAGAGAGAGAGAGAGAGAGAGAGAGAGAGAGATCTGTGGGGTCCTGGGGAGATTAGTAGGTAATTTGGGAATTGAAAGAAAAAGTGGGGGATTGATCGATTATCTGTGGGGAGAGAGTAAAAGGGAAATTTTTGGGGATTCCATAGATCGATCTGTGGGTATAGTAGGAGGAAATTGGGGAATTGAAGAAAGAGAGGGAATTGATCGATTTTCCGTGGGGAGAGAGTAAAAGAGAATTTTTTGGGGATTCCATAGATCGATCTGTGGGGAGAGTAGGAGGAAATTGGGGAATTGAAGAAAGAGAGGGGATTGATCGATTTTCTGTGGGGAGTGAGTAAAAGGGAATTTTTTGGGGATTCCATAGATCGATCTGTGGGGAGAGTAGGAGGAAATTGGGGAATTGAAGAATGAGAGGGGATTGATTGATTTGGGAATTGGATAAAGAGAAGGGATTGATCGATTTTCTGTGGGGAGAGAGTAAAAGGGAATTTTTTTGGGGGGATTCCAGAAATCGATCTTTGGGGAGATTGGAAGGAAATTTGGGAATTGAATTAAGAGAGGGGATTGATTGATTTTCTGTAGGGAGAGAGTAGAAAGGGAAACTTTTGGGGATTGGAGAGATCGATCTCTGGGGAAATTTGGGAATTGAAGAAAGACGGGATTCCGATTGATCTTCTGAATTTTGGGGGATTCCAGAAAGAGAGGGCAGTCGATCTTTCTTCTGTGGGGAGACTATAGAAGAAGTTTTGGGAGTAGAGAAAGAGGGGGAAATCGACCAATCAAGATCCAGATCCAGATGAGCTCTCAGTTTCCCCGCACCATCTGGTCACTGCCCAAAATCAGGTGCTTACATAATTGTATCTGTAAAAAGTTTTTTTTTTTTTTTTTTTCCGTAAATAATTTTGCTGCGTTTTAGGAGTAAGGAAACTAGAAGAAATTCCTGTCCGACGTACTTTGCTGCTTTTCAACTCGGCTCTGATCGATTTGACTTCCCGTCGACATGTTTGAATTCATCCGGGTAATCCGATCAGCTTCGGACATGCTTCGATCGGGTTATACTAGGTACTAGAACCTCGTCTCCTCATACTCAGCCTACGAAGAACCTTGCTTCTTTTGTTCTATATATTTTCTTGGGTTTCAATTTTTTTCTCAACGAAAAAAACATAAGTGGGGAATAATCAAACTACTTTATCCCCTTTAGAATAGCCGTAGCCCGCTCTCGCGTCGGCTATTTAGTCAAAGACTGCAGATCCATCTTCTTTTTTATTTTTACCCTCTTTTCGTTTTGGATTTTGATTGTCACGATTAACATCTATTAGTTTTGAAGGTTTTATGGGCATCCCCTATAGGCAACTCCGTTGGTCAAGCCGAATCTATTGTGAAAGCTCAAATTTCACCAAAACATGAGCTCCATCGGTTAACCAAAAGTCTTGTAAAATCTTGACAAATTATCGTGCCAATTATCAAGTTTTGACATACAATTGTGCTAATTTTGTCAGAATACCGCCAATGCTTTTGATTTGATGGTAAAGATTTGGTAGTTCACCCAAAATAGGATTACGCCATTAGTAAAAAGCAATGTTGACATTCGTAGAGATTTTGACACTTTTAGCAAGCCAGAAAATGGTTTGGGCATAGCTAATATAGTTTTAATCATACCATTCACTTACCATTTGATTAATATGAGACTAAGGAAAGTAATGCTCCGTAGTAGTGATAGTTGAGAGGTAATTACGTTCTGAGAATGATGTATATTCACTTACTATTTTGGTAGGTTAATTAATATTCTCTTGCTAATATCCGATTTATTTTTTTATTCATTTGTGAGCTTATGAAATTAAGGTTATAGATTTTAGCATTTGATACGTTTCTCTCTCCATGCAAGTAGTTATGTTTGTTGAATTAGGTAGCCCTATTTTGGAGAATACATAAGTTTACTTTTGACGATATTGTAAATGTATGACATGGGATCCAGGGGAAATTAGCCATGGAAAGCAAGTAATTAGTCTACCAATAACACTAGCAGTCTGGCACCTACAAGTATAAAAAAAAAAAGTCCAATGCTGTTTTTAATCTTGCAAAATAATTTCTGACTGCATTTTCTCTCACAAAACGAAAAGGAAGAAGATATGCATCCATAACCCTCTCTTTTTCTTTTTCTTTTTTTCCGGGTAAGTATCCTTTACCCTCTCTTATTAAAGAATAATTCAAACCTTAAATTCTGCTCGATGTAAAGCAGTAGCAAGTACTGCATAAAAAAAAAAGGCTTGATGATCTTTGCAATGAAATCCTTTCCTTGTGCTTTAGACAACATTAGTTCGTGGGGGAACCAAAATATTGCTAGCATTTTTCCTCCTTCATTGGCCCTTCCGTTTTCCTTAGCAAGCCCTCAAGCCTTCTCTAGATACGAATCAGGTTAAGTGCATTCGAGGAATAATTCTTGAATCCAGATGCGATTCATCCTCTTTCTGGAAAAAAAGGCTAAGAAATCAGAATCAGTGGAAGACAAAGAGAATGATACTACTCTTTTATTGCTTTTGCAGTTGTTTCGAGTCCTTTGACATTTACTCACTATTGCTGCAAGAATACTAGTTACAGCATTTGGTTGCATGGTCAAAAGGTGAATTGTTTATAACACTGTTTGTGAAACGGAATTCATGCCAGCTCCCAAGCTTTCTGCTCATTAGAAAATAGAACGGGGCTATGAAAAATGTTGCTTGTAACTTTTGTGGCCAAGGGGTCATATAAGATTTGAGTGCAAGATTAAGAAAGGTAAAGCTACGTTTGTGGCTGAACCTGAAGCTCCCAAGCTCTATGTTCATTAGAAAAATAGTAGGAGGGAATGAACAATCTTGCTTGTAACTTTTGTGGCCACGAAGTGGGTCATATGAGTTTTGAGTGCAAGATTAAGAAAGGTAAAGCTACGTTTCTGGCTGAACCTAAATATGAGCCTCAGATGAATCCTAATTTCATTTTCTTAATGATGCTGGTACGGTAAATATGGAGTGCTATGTATTTAACTTTGTATGCAAATATCATACACATTTGAAAAGCAGTCTTCTTAGCGTCTCAAAACATAAAAGAGTTTGTTTTTTTTATCTTGACGTTGCAAATAAAGCATATTGTGCGAATAAGCATTATTGATTATTTTTGGAATAATAGTTCTTTTATTGCTAGGATTATTTTTAATCCTGTGAGTGCGTATGAAGCTAGGGTTACAAGATTCTGACGTTTGATACTTTTTTCTCTCAATACATGTATAGATTTTTCTTGAGATAGGAAGCCCATGAAAAATGCGTTGACGTTAGAAATTAAAGAAAATTTCTTTTTCTTTTGACAGCATTGTGATTTTATGGCATGGGGTTTATGGGAAATTAGAAAGGGGACGCAAGAAATAAGTCTTAACAACGAAAATGGCTCTTACTAATTTAAAGAAAATGCCGTAGCTTGTTCTTGCAAAAATAAATTAGTTTTTTGTTTTCTTCTCCAACCAAATGAATTGGAAGACGTAAAAAGGACGAATGAAAATCCATGTATGATTCAGAGCCATATGGATCACTTGTTTATTTAGGAAGTATCGAATCTATCGATGATTTGAAATTCTTAAAAACCTGAAATTTTGGAGTTCAGTTTTTGTTTCAAGAAGGGAGCAGTAATAAGTATGGCATATGAAATAAGGCTTGATGATCTATGCATTGAATCCCTATCCTTCCTGGGGGTACCAAAAAGTGCCTTTCGATTTCTCCCCTTTGTCGGCCCTAGCAGCCTTCCTTAACAACCCCTTGGGCCTTCCGTAGATACAAAGAATGTACAAATAAAGTAAATGCATCCGAGAAATCTGACTTAAAGCCAGGTGCCAAACATCCTCCTTATCGAAAAAGCTAAGAAATCAAACACAAAGGAAGGCAGAGAAAGATACACTTCTCATGGCTTTTAACATTTACCTACTATTGCCTCACAAAACTAGTAACTTATGTCTTTCATTTTTTTATGATTTTAGTCTTTATGTTTTCTTTTAGTCTTGTCAAACAAGGGCAGGAGTAGTGGATGAACCTTCTCTGGACAATGGCCAATTCTAAACTATTCAGAAATCACATTGCTTTGGAACAGAACTCGAAAGCCATGTCACACGCCTTCGTCGCCTTGGTTAAATCTCTTCTGGGACATGTGCCGAAACACGTAGGTCGTTGACCGGATCTCACGTTAGCCCCGAGACTCGAATACACTAAGTATACCATCGGTGGGAGCTTTGCTTTCTGGTTGGGAATTCCTCTGTGTCCTTTTCAATATTGCAGGGAACAGATTATTGCATAAAAAATAGCAAATACTTATGTCAAGTTTTTTTGGGTATTTTAGTCGTTTTCAGTTTTTTTTGCATTCTTTTATTTTAGAGTTTTTTTCCTTTCGAAGCATAGATCCTCGTTTGTTTTGAATTTTGATACTTGGTGTTGACGGAAGTATTCACGTTCTTGTACTTATGTCTAGTTTTTCAGGTATTTTAGTTGTTTTCAGTTTATTTTGCGTTCTTTTATTTTAGAGTTTTCTTCTTTCAATGCATAGATCCTCGTTTGATTTGATATCACTCTGTTGTTTTATGTGTGTTACTTAGATTTTTTTCCCCGGGTAGACTGTTGTAAACACTTGTTCGATTCACGAGGACTGCCGAAGCCACTACCGGGAGCTTCCGAAGGTAATTTCAATCAATTCATTCTCTTCATGGTACAATCTGCAAGTTTGGATATTTGGATCTTTTGAGTTTCGCAAAAATTAAGAACTATTATAATAGATTCCCTAGCCTAAAGAACTTAATTGGGATAAGATTCTAGAGTGATTGTTTTGCTTATTGTTGTTGTTGGTTGCTGTACGTTTTTTGATAAAAACTACCATGGTGGGAGGGTTGACTGAATATGAAAATAGGGGCTTACAAAAGCGCACTATCATTATTTGATGATTTTTTTGGAGGTGCTAGATGTAGTATTCTTCTATGGCAAAAGAAAATTCCTTTTTGCATTCCAAACATGTACTGTAAATGGGAATGGAGTGGAAAATGCCTTGGCTAAGTATAGTAAAGGTAGTAGAAAATTGATAGATTGGATATGACTGGATAGAAAGAAGCTTCATTGTTGGAATGTACTTTTTCGGTTTTGATTACTGATTTGGTTTTTCCAATTTGTGTGTGGAAGGTTGAGGGAGAACTTTTGCTTTGATTAATTTGTTTTTGGATCTCAATTAGGAAGGAAAATTCAATTAGACACGGAGTATATGGCTTGATCATAGTTGCAGTTATATCCCAATTTTGATTAGTCAATACATTTGCATCAAGACAATAAGTTTAGAAACCCATCTCATTTGATGGGACCCCGCTTTCTGGATTTGATTCCCTTGTGGTACTATCTTCGTCCAGTCATATTTGAGAAACCCATTTCAAAACATCATACTGCAATATTTATGCAATCTCAACCTAATTGAAAGGAATATTTGATATCTTCTTGATCTCATGTTGTGTGTGTGCTTAAATGATTTTAAAATTTTTTTGGGGAAACAAAAGATGATCTCAAAACCCATTCTAAAGGGATATGCTACTATCAGGGATCTCTCTTTCTAAGTTTCTATGAACCATTATCAATAGTCCGTCTCTATATTAGACATTGGCTTCGCCATGAGCAGGAGCTCAGTCCAGGTAAAGCTATATCAATTGTGGCCATTGTTGTGGATCCGTGTTATATTGTTCGGGAATGGGTATCTCCATTATATTCATTTTTAGATGATGGTGTGTGTTCTCATTTTGTATTTAGAGTTTGCAAAAGCATGTTTTCCTTATTAAATTACTTAAATGGAATGGATAATTTCCTGTTATTGCCCCCAAGCAGTTAGCAATATCACTTAATAATGCTTTTCAGTGTTACAGGAAAAAAAGGTCAATGGCTTTTGTCTATTTCTTGAAATAGCCCGATTCAAGTTGCATTTGTGGTTGAGATCATCCTTGAGGAGCTGAGTTTTGTTTACTATGTGTAAGTAAGACTTTAGTTGTTTATACAGCTGCTATTTTTGCATACACCCTACTTCGCTGGAGCTGATATTCTTCTCTTTGGCGTGATTCAAGTTTGATATACGTGGAGTAAGATTTAAGGTTTTAACCCATGATTTTCCTGCCCTTTAGACATGATGAACTGGCAATAGAGGAACTGCAGTCCTAGCTCTTTTTGTTTGATTTGTCAAGTAATGATTGGGATTTTGCTCAAAGGGTCAGGTCATAGAGTTTGAGATGGCTCTCCCCTACCACTATTGATAAGTTACTCCTATATGTTTTACTGTTTTTTCCTTCTGTGTTTTTTGGTTTTGAGTTGTTTTTTTTTCTTCTTTCTTACGTTTGTGTGATTGAATTACAAGTATTGAACTGATTTGTTCTTAAAGTAGTTTTATTTATTCCAACAGCTTTAGGGATCTATTTCGTTGTTTCTCAGTTTTATGTTCTTTTCTCTTCCTGCTTATTAGATCAATTAGTGAATATTTGGCTCTAAGGTCTGTATCTGATTTTCTTTCAGTATCTCCTTTTAATCTGTTTCAGATCTTGGCTGTGAGAAAGCTCTTCGGGATCATGAGGTAATTAATTTGTACATGTCATTCATTCATTTCATTTCTTTGAGAGGTTTTATTTCTATTATTTTTAGTTTGCTTTTGTTTCTTTTACTGTGGTGCTATCACTGGAATTTACTCTTTATCTTTTTTTTTTCGAAATAATTTATCTATTAGTTTATTTAGACCAAAACAACATGGCCCGATTACCCAAAAGTACGGGAGTGCCTTTTACATGTTCCCTACTTTCATTTTTCAATTGTATCAGTTTTTTTCCTAATCTCCTAATGCTTCACATCATTAGCAATACATCTAGTGATGCAAAATGGAAAAATCTCTGGACACCATTGACCATAACTTTCTGAAGATTGTGATGAGAAAGCTGGGGCCCATTCAAATCGAGTGCCATATTGACTTTATCCAATGATCATAGCTTTATTGACTTATCAAAATGATCATTGCCATATTGACTTGTTCTTTTTTCTTTTTCTTTTTCCTTTTTTTTTTTGAAGGGGAATGCTTTTGTTTAACTTGTTGAGCTAAATTGCCACCAAATTTTAGATATATCTAAGCAAGAATATAGTTTGTTTACCGCCAATGAAGCACCAACACACCTAGGAAGTCGCCGTATCCATGTCGTACACGCCAGGCACATGCCAAAAATACACATGTATACACGCCAAGTCCTAGCCCTTTGATTTGTTGATTTCTTTTCGTCCTAATGCTTTGAGTTTTTTTGGTCATTGGTTGTATAACTGTAGTAATTTTTATATTGCAATTTTTTTGCCATCCGATGAAATGAAGAGTTGCTATGTTCTTGATTTTACTTTTGTAGATGTGAGTCATATGATGTTCGGCACAACTATATCACGGTCATTTTGTTTTTGTGCAGTTGCGGTGCATTGGGGTAGATATTCTGCCGGTCTAAGTGCTATTTTTGATAGGACCTTTAGAACCTTCATAGTACACATGCTTCATTGTATGAATCCAGGAGTTCTTGTTTATTTTTTCACATAATCTCACTTTCTGAACCGGATTTGGCCGGTGTAAAGATTAATTTTAAAGCATCACCTTTTGCCCGGATGGATTGCTGGTGATTTTTATTAATCAAAGATGGAGCTAGGACTTATAAAGAGGGGAGGCTGAAACTTAGAACTGAGAATTACACATTCACATGGTTGAATTTTTAATTTTTCCTTACATTTGTAATTCAGGCATGCAATCTAAGAAATAATGTTTTTTCACGAAAAATATAGCCACTTTTTACTCATAATAATTAGCAAAACGTACATTTACAAATAAGAGGGAGTAGTTAGTTTCTACTTATAATAATTAGCAAAACAGACATGTACAAATAAGGGGAGTAGTTATTTTCTACTTATAATAATTAGCAAAACAGACATGTACAAATAAGGGGAGTAGTTATTTTCCACTACGTAACCACTTTTAGTTTATTTCTTCAAAGTTTAGAGGGGCCAATATAGTACATTTTAAATATTTTTTTTTTTACGTTTTATACTATACTGGTGTGATTCTAGCTAGGTTGGGGGAGGCCCGCGCCTCGCCACCATTCCACTTACCTCCGTCCCTGGTATTAATTGGATTCATGTTGTATTCATAACTGGAACGTCACCCTTGTCATATGTACAATTATTGTAGTAGAACAACCAAACTTGTTGTGTATCATATTTGGAATGCAGGATGACCAGGTTCGTATATCCATCTAGGCTGGAAGGACTTGACTACGTCAATTGATCCAAACCAAATTTCACGGATCATAACTCAAGCCCATACCAACCTTTGAGTCGTAGACCAATGAACTTTCATGTGCAAATCCTCTATGACTCTGTGTTTACATGATATGTGCACAGTGCACTCTTATACAAGTGGTATTTGCCTTAGATTACTTGTCAAAAAAATGTTATTTGCGTTTGTTGGCAGAACAAGCAACTGATTCAAAGATTCCCCTGCTTGGAACAAAAAGGTGAGTCATGCCTTACACTTCTCAGTAATTGTTTTGTAGAATATCAGAAAGCCTAATAAAGAGCTAACTACAAAATCAAACAACCCCCCCCCCTCTCAAGTACAACCTACTAAGGCCCTAAGCCTTTCTATAAAACTTTTCTTCAATGGTATCTTCTCTGCGAGGTGGTCCAAGACTCTGGTGACGTCAGTTGTTGTTGGGCGACTTACAGGGGAGCTCTGGACACAGTCCTTAGCCAAGGATGCCAACTCCTTGGCTTCTGGTTTTTCCAAACCAGTTTTCAGCAACCTTTTTTGGATCATCTTTTCAGGTTTAGGGTGCCTGATGAACTTGTACTTAACTCCTTCACCTCGTGCCTTTGTGGCTGTTATGACACTCATTATGAATACCCCAAGCATATGTATGTCTCTCTCAGGGCATGCAGAATCTGTAGAATACAATCAGAATTAAAACAGGAATTCAGCATTAACATTCGAAATTCATACAAAGGTTAACATTCAAAATTCATACAAAGGAAAAATTATTATCAGTAGACACAGTTAAATTCATCACTCTATAAAATGGCAAGGCAATAACTAGACATAGTTAAATTCTACCAGCCAATGATAGGGGATGAATTCCTCATTAGCTTTATATGATCTTACTCATCAATCCAATCCTCTTAACCTCAGTTTATTTGGAATTAAACTTACCACCAATAGGAGTGTACATCACTATCATTCTCAGTACCAGAGTGCTAGCACGTAATCTTGGAAATGCTGTGTTAACAACTGCTACTCTTTTTTACCTTTTTCTTCTTTTGGAATTTTGAGCAATTCAAGGTTAATTAGTAACTGTACATGGATTCTGACATTTTCCTTCACTCTAGGTGTTCAGCATGTTAGCAATAGGGCCTTCATCTGCCAACCAAAGACAGTAGGGTAACCGGTGTTTCAAAGGTAAATTTCTTTGGCACGTTTGAACGAGCAATTACAAATAAACTAAAGACTCAACAGGCAAGGAAATCTATGTAGATCTGTTACCTATAGTATAATCATCTGCTTGTCTATTTTTCGCTCTCGTAGGAGTAAAGTATCTTCTCCTTGCCAGCACTTCCGATATTCTAGAAGTCCTTTTACTTGAGTATGTTATTGTTAAATCTATTCCTTCCGTTGAGTCAGTTGTCCTCCATTCACTTGTATCCCTCGTGGGTACGACACACCCAATTTGTTCATCCTTCTGTACTTTTGTTCTTATGAATTTGATCATCTTAATGATCTTTACAAAACCACAGTATTTAAACTTTTTTTTTTAATCATAACCACAATATTTAAACTGATCTTTGCATATGGACTGTGATTTAAACTAATCTTTACACAGCCATGTGAATTTAACGGGTTTGCAATGATTGGTGACTGTGATTGCTTCGTTAGTTGTGTTAGTGGTGTCGTAGTTGCAGGTGGTGTCTTTACTTTGTGCTAGAAATTTCATAGAACAAATGTGCAAATGAACTGAAATCTTACCATTGGTGCTTGAGTCGGCATATTCAGTCACCGTCATCTTTGCAATAGCTCCAGTTTGTGTAGCGAGGCCAAAGTCACACAGTATGGGGTTGCCTTGCTGTACATTAGAGAAATATCAAAACCAAAAGGACATCAATTTTACATCTTATTTTGTTTTTGGCCTGACTAAAACTTTGAAGTCTAAAAGTAGACAAAGATGGGACGGAGGTAGTACAAAGTTATGCCAAAAAGCTAGTTTTTGTCTCGCTTATATCCGTCTCGTATTAAACTCTTTTTTTTTTCTTTTCCTTTTTTAAAGAAAATGCACTTTCAGTTCTCTTATCCAAAGAAATATGAAACAATGAAGTATTTCCTCTGCTTGTTTCATTTAAAGTTAAGCTAGAAATGTTAAAGACTTACCTCGTCTAACAGCACATTTGCCGGCTTGAGATTGCCGTGGATGACCGGGATAGGCAGGTTGTGGATGTGGTCCAAAGCCATAACTATCCCCCTTAGTACCTTCAACAACGGTTCCCAGTCGAGCTCTGTCATAGTTTCATGTTATCACATTAATTTGGGGTTCCAAATGGCATGCCAGTGGACATATCCTTACATTGGCACTCACCACAATAGTCAATACGAAAAGTCTGAGGGTACATGCACAGGCTTTGTAGTGGCCCTTTTGAAAAATCAGCCTAGACTTCATGCATATGAAAAGGATAACCTGATATACCTTGAGAACTTGCGACATAGTACTTGCATTAATTTCATTGGCAGTGATTATTTTCACTTATTATTTTCATTCTTGCCAAGGGTTAGTTTGCTAGATAACTGGAGTGTCTTTGCATACCTTTAAGAGTGCATTGTGTCTTGCTAATAATACATATTAAGGATGGCACGTAAAATTTTCAAGTCAATTTAATCCAGCTCAATTCAACAAGTAGAGCGGTGGGCAAAATAACAGCAACCCTAGAAAGCATGGAGCATTAGACCTTGTTATGCAATATAAGGTTCAATTTAATATGTTGTCAAATTTTTTTTTGGATTATCGAAACTTGCCCATAGGGCTACAAAACAGAGGAAGACTCTCTATTTACAATAGAAGAGATAAAAAATGGGGGTGTAGCCACCCAACTTAACGGAAGCAAATTCCTAAGAGCCTTGTTGGCCACAGTATGAGCTAGCTGATTGCCAGTCCTCTTAACCTAGGAAAAACTTAGCCCCATGAACTCCCTAAGCTGCCTGATACCCGAAACTAAAGCCAGCACCTCCCACGGCGGAACCAACTCAAACACGCTTAACTTGATAGCTTCTTGGTTGTCTGATTCAATTCAATCCTTTGAAATCCCAAGAGCTCGAGCCATTTCACATGCCAACCGAATAGCTAGCAACTCCCCCCGTAAAGGACTAGCTACCTTTGCTCTACCAACTCTTCCATCCACCAAAATGCCTTTCCAATTCCTAAGAACCGAGGCCACCGCTGCATCTCCCTCTTGGCTTATAACTGCCGCATCGCAATTGAACTTGTAACATCCCTGATCCGGAGCCTTCCAATGAGAAAATTGTCCTCAAAAGAGAGGTTATCCGAATGGATACTGGGTGGGATCCTAATTTATGAGAATTCACGGAAAGCTTGAAGAGCTCTCCTAACAGTTTTCTCAGAAAAAATAGGATCAGAGTTGAAGATGAACTCATTACGGGTCTTCCAAATAAACCAAGCTACTGTGACAACCTTTCCCAAGAATTGATTAAGCTCTTCCCCCTTCAAATTTTCCACAACCTGTGACATCCACCTCTGAAGCGAAGAGGAGTTTCCTTGGTTCAGATTAAGATGGACATTACAACTAAACCACACTACACGAACCCATTGGCAATCAAAGTCCAGATGTTCAATCGATATATCAGCTTCCCCACAGATAGGACATGCTTTCGACACCCCACACCTTCTACGAACCAGGTTCTCCTTAGTGGCGAGACTATTACAACAAGCTCTCCACCAAAAATGACGCATTTTATGAGGAATGTCCAATTTCCAAATAGTGGCCCACAAGTTTTTATCAGGAACAAAAGAAGACGAAGGGATATTACTAGGAGGAACAAGATCTTGGAAAGCAACACAGTATCCTGACTTTACAGTATATACTCTAGAAGATGAGAAGTGCCAAACCAAAACATCTTCCCTAAGAAACAAGGAAATAGGGATAGAAGGAATGGCCTGAACTTCGTCAACAGAGACCACCATATTTAGCCTTTCTTTATTCCAGCAGCCCTTCTCTTTATCGATAACATCTGCTATCCATTTGATGCCACATCCAACAGGTTCCTGGGTGGCCACTTTGAACTGAGGGAGAGAAGGAATCCACTTGTCATTCCAGAAGTTAATTTGACTCCCCCTTGGACCTGCCACCTTAAATCTTTGGCCAGAGTCTCTCTCCCATGTAGAATGCTGAGCCAAACCCAAGAGGCCCTACTCCCCTTAACTGCCTCGAGAAAAGAACAATTTGGAAAATAGAGACCCTTAAGAATTTTTGCCTAATAAGCATTAGGATTTTTAAGCAGCTGCCAACTTTGTCGAGCTAATAGAGCTTCGTTCATTGCTCTGAAGTTTCTGAAACCCATCCCCCTTTCATCCTTAGAACGAGTCATACACTCCCAACTCTTCCAGTGAATGCCCTCTTTCTCAGGATCCCCTTTTCACCAGAATTTGGAGACTATCAAGTTCTTCTACATAATAAAGAGGCCCATCACAAACCGCTTCATCCCCTCTCGAGAGCCCAATACTAGGCCATCAAATCCACATTTTAGCCCAACTGAACCATAGTTAATTTGCTGGACCACAGAAGGCGTGCCCAACGACAAATCTTCCACCTCGGTAATCCCTGCCCGAGACGTGTCACTCTCTAACGAATTCGTACGAACCATAGTCCGCGCCATGATTCTGTCTCACCTCAGGATCAGGGGATGGAATATTCCCACTCGGGTTTGCCACGCACTCCTTTCCCGAACCATTACACTTGCCCCTATCTCCTCCAATAGACCGCCTTCCTTCTAGGTAAATCAATCTCGACAGCAGTTTATCCCCATATTGAATCGTATCCACCACTGCAAATTCCGCTCTCAGGATTCCATCAAACTCCCAATCCTTTGCATTGAAACTACGCTTCTTCTTACATTCATTTGCTATATGGCTTACCTTGCCACACCAATAGCAAAAATCCGACAGTCTTTCATACTTGAAGCAAACCTATAGATCTTCTTCCTTGGAACGACAAAGAAAGAATCCCTTCTTGTGTGGTTTCGAGATATCCAACCAGACCCTTACCCTCAAGAAGTTCGTCATCCTACCACGATCCCCTAGGTCTTCCACCGCTATCACATCACCTAAGCTCTTAGCTACCACCATCCTAGTCTTTGAATTGAGAAACCCTAATGGTAAACCATGAATCTGAACCCAGAAAAGACTAAAATCCAAATCCAAATCACTGAAGGACTTTGCCTGATCCCATTTCCTCAAAATAAGAATAGAACCCATAATGGACCACGGCCCTTTGCTGATAATTCGACACAGATCATCTTCATTCTGAAAACCAAACTCATAAACATTATCTCGCCAGTAGGAAATAGTAAACTCCTGCTCTGTACGCCAAGCTCTCTCTAGAATCTTTTGAACAACCACTTGGTTTAGGGTTTTGGAGGCTAGAATCTTGCCCACCAAAACAAACTGAGCATTTTTTGGGCATTTCTCAAAGCTCTTGTCTAGCGAGATAATAACTGGATCTTGCATAGATGAGGCAAGATAAGACAAAAGAAAATAACAGACAAAAAAAGAAAAGAAGAGAAAAACGAGAAGATGAGAGACAAAGGCCAAGAAAAGAGGAACATGAAACTAAAAATTCAGAGGAGGGGAAATAGGAGAAGAGGGGTGAAAAGGAACTCTAGATGGAAAACTCAGTAATATGTTATCATGAAGAGAAAGAAACTCATGAAGACAGAATCTAATCATCATATAATATGTTATCATTAGTTCATGTAATACTTTAATTGAAAGGTCATTCGCATCCTAATTTGTTTACTTAATTTGAAAACATAAACCGCAAGAATAACAAATAATATTGCTTATTATGCTTGTTTTATGTAGTACGGACATGGACGCGGACCCTTACACGGGGACTCGAGAATTCAACAAAAAAAAGGGGACACGGACACGAGGGAGGACACACCACGTGTATATCTAGATACTTAAATATATATTTTAATTTTTTATCCACACACACATACACCGATACACTTGATAGAAAACAGAGACACAGAGACGGAAATACTGATATTATTTCTGAATGAATTACAATGAGGTGAGTACACCTTTAAATAGAGTAAAGCTACATCTAAGAAAGGAAGATTACAAGATTTGATTACGATATGATTACCCTATGATTATGCTATGATTTGATTACGATATGATTACCCTATGATTATGCTAGGATTTGATTACGATACATGTCCTAAAATAGCATATTACAAGAAGATGCAGAATATATATTCAAGATACAGAATATATATTCACACCCCCCCTCAAACTCATGGTGCGAGGGCAGAGAGCACCGAGAGTTTGTTAAGGAGAAAACGGAAACGAGTAGCGGTATGAGTCTTCGTGAAGAAATCAGCCAGCTGCAATGTAGAGGAGACGAAGGGTAAAGCAATGGTGCCAGACTGAAGATGCTGGCGTATGAAATGACAATCAATCTCAATGTGCTTCGTGCGCTCATGGAAGACCGAGTTGTGGGCAAGCTGAATAGCACTCTTATTGTCGCAGTAAAGAGGCGTAGGAGTTGTAACAGAGACCCCCATATCGGAAATAAGCCAGCGAAGCCAGACGATTTCAGAGGTAGCATGGGCCATGACACGATATTCAGCTTTCGCAGTAGAGCGAGCAACAACAGATTGCTTTTTGCTTTTCCAGGAGATAAGAGAATCGCCTAGAAAAACACAAAGGCCAGAGGTAGATTTGCGGTCATTGACATCACCTGCCCAGTCAGCATCAGAGTAAGCATGGAGGGTTAAGCTTGATGTAGAAGAAATCAGAAGGCACTGATGAAGGGTACCTCGAAGATAACGGAGAATACGTAAGAGGGCAGCCCAATGCGTAGTCCGAGGAGCAGAGACAAACTGACTAACAATGTGAACTGCATAAGAAATATCTGGCCGAGTAACCGTAAGGTAAACCAAGCAGCCCACCAATTCGCGATATTCCGTAGGATCCTCAAGGGGAACACCATCAGAGGCAGAGAACTTGGCATGAAGCTCAAGGGGAGTATCAACAGTCTTTGTATCTGTGAGGCAAGCACAGTGGAGGATATCAGTAACATACTTGGACTGTCCCAAAAGATACCCCTGAGGAGAGGAAGCAACTTCAATACCAAGGAAATAACGGAGCGGGCCCAAGTCTTTCATTTCGAACTCACGGAAGAGATGACTTTTAACTTCAGCAATAGCAGCAGAGTCAGAACCAGTGATGATCATGTCATCAACATAAAGTAGGAGAAGTACCAAGCCATGAGAGGTGCGACGGAGAAATAAAGCAGAGTCATGCATGCTAGGCGTGAAGCCAATCTGAAGAACAACATCCTGGAAGCGTGAATACCAAGCGCGAGGGGACTGTTTCAAGCCATAGAGAGCACGACGCAAGCGACAAACCATACCGGAAGGATGAGAGAAACCAGCAGGAGGACGCATATAAACCTCTTCAGAGAGATTGCCATTAAGAAAAGCATTCTTTACATCCAACTGAGAAAGAGGCCATTGATGCACTGCGGCCACTGAGATCAAGGTGCGAACAGTGGTCATTTTGGCAACAGGGGCAAAAGTTTCCTCATAATCAATCCCATACTCCTGAGAAAATCCTTTAGCAACTAGGCGGGCTTTATACCGTTCTAAAGAACCATCAGAATGAGTCTTAACCTTGTAGACCCATTTGCAACCAATGAGATTCTTACCATCCGGAAGAGAAACCAACTCCCAAGTCTGATTGTGAGCAAGAGCAGTAAGTTCAGCTTGCATGGCATCCACCCAATTGGGATCATTGCAAGCTTCTTTATAGGACCTAGGCTCAAAATAAGTGTGAATGCGGGAAAGGAATGATTGATAAGAGGATGAGAAACAGGTATTAGTAAAGCCATATTTTACCGGTGGTTGACGATTGTCCCGAAGGGGATACCGGCGGAAAGGCGGATCAGGATCCGTGGAGGCAGATTGGGGAGCAGCAGTAGAAGTTGGACGACGGGTGTAGACCTGGGTGATCGGAGCACGGCGAGGTGATGCTGAGGGGGACGTAGAAATATCAGATACCTGAAGAGTGGAGGTGTACTCTTCGGGAGGCACATCCATATCCATAGGAAAGAGGTCAATATGGATCAATTCTTCTTTGGCTACAGGAGCAGTGCGAGGAGGAAGAGTAAAATAGGGAAGACGCTCTAAGAAGACAACATGCCTTGAAACATAAAGCTTTTTGGTCACAGGATCATAACACCGATACCCTTTTTGATTAATGCCATATCCCAAAAAAACACCTAAGACACAACGGGCACTGAGCTTAGTGCGGTCTTTCTTGGGGAGGAGAACAAAACAGGTATAACCAAACACTCGAAGAAGAGAGTAATTAGGAACCTGACCATAAAGCCGCTCATATGGAGAGCTACCAGAGAGAAGAGGGGTGGGCATCCGATTCAGGAGATAGGCTGCAGTGAGAACAGCTTCTCCCTAGTAACAGGATGGGATGGAGGAAGACAGGAGTAGAGACCGAGCAGTATTAAGAAGGTGACGATGTTTTCTTTCAGCTCTACCATTTTGGGCAGGAGTGTTAGTGCAAGACGATTGGTGGATAGTCCCAAGCGAATCTAGGAATTTATGAAACTCTGAGAGAATATTCCCCACCCAAGTCAGACCGAAGAATTTTAACCGATGTAGAAAACTGATTTTGAACCATGGCATGAAAATTCTTATAAATCGTAAAGAACTCAGATTTGTGTGTCATTAAGTAAACCCAAGTATACCGACTAAAGTCATCCATAAAAGAGACATAATAAACAAAACCACCTTTAGTAGCAATCGGAGAAGGGCCCCATAAATCAGTGTGAACAAGCTGAAAAGGCGAAGTAGAAACAGAAGTACTTTTATTAAAAGGTAAATCTGACATTTTTGCAAACTTACAACCACTGCATTCTGAAATATCACTGACTGAAATATGACCCAAATGACCTGACTGAACTAAAAGTTTTAAACGTTCACTAGACAGATGCCCTAATCTAGAATGCCAAAGATAAAACGGAGATGACTTATGATCTAAACAAAAAGATGACGCTGCAGTGGAGGAAGGTTTTATTGGGAGATGCAAGTGCTCCAAAAGATAGAGATCACCAACTCTACGGCCTGCCCCAATCTGCTTCTTGGAATCCCGATCCTGCACAACACAACCAGAGGAAGAGAAAACAACATCAAAACCATAGTCGGATAATTGGCTGATTGAAAGTAGGCTCAAAGACAACTGAGGAACATAAAAGACATTAGGAATAGATAGTGACAGTGCAGTAGAAGATAGAGTGGAACCAATAGAAGCAACATGCATGTGAGAACCATTGGCTGTGGCAATACTAATAGGAAAAACAGGTGGCAAACAATTACTAAGAAGAGACAGATCAGGGGTCATGTGGTGAGAAGAGCCAGAATCAAAGATCCAAGTGGTGGGTTGGATACCTGAGGTGGGAGAACCGCGCAAACCTGAGTGAGTGGTAGTCATGGCAGAAGCTTGGGGGGAACCCCCTCGAATGGCTGCCATGTAAGCCTGGTACTGCTGAAATTGCTCATAATCAAACTCTGGAGGTGCACTACTGGAGGCCGGTGTTGCCAAGGCTGCAGGAGGGCGAGAATACTGTTGTTGTGCTCGAGACTGATGTGGGGCATGAGAACCAGTCGACTGAGTAACATTTCGCCCCTTTGGCTTGGGACGGTTAGGGCACTGATGCTTCCAATGACCCTTCTGATGGCAATAGTTACATTCATCTTCAGGAATTTGAGGCCTTGGCTTGGCCGCAAATTGGACAGGATGAGATGCTGGAGTGGGCGAGTGATGTGCCGGATACTGACCAGACGGAGCAAATGGAGCAGCAAAGACAGACTGTGAGGGAGATGCAAGATTAGCCACTTTGAACCGCGTTTCCTCAGCGATAAGCTCATGAACAGCACCATCTACTGAGGGCAATGGAGACCGATGCAAGATAGCCCCACGAAGAGGCTCAAACTGAGGCCGAAGGGCCATGAGAAACTGAACAAGTCGTAGCTCCTCACGAAATCTGACATAACTATCAAGTAGCTGCAAATCTGAAGGTTCCATGAGAGCTAACTGATCCCAATATGTAGTCATTTCGTTATAAAATTCTTGAATCGATTTATTGTTTTGGGTGGTATTTCGGATGGACATTTCAAGCTCATATCGTTTAGCAAAATTTGATTCAAGATACAGTGCTTGTAGATAATCCCAAACTTTCTTTGCTGTGTTATATTTCGAAAAATTCATGCCAATACTTGGTTCTACGGAGTTGTGAAACCAAGTCAAAATCTGTGCATTCCCTGTGTTCCATTTTCCCAAGGCAGTGGCATGCCCTGGGTCTTTTGGATCAGAAGGAGGTAGTGTAGAACCGTCTACATATCCCCACATTTCTTTACCAACAACAAAATTTTTCATCACATGAGCCCAGTAGGAGTAGTTGTTACCGGTCAAACGAACACTAATAGCCTGATTTTTATCGCCAGACATGATGCTAACAGAGAAACGTAGTCAAAAACATAAAACAAAACAGAATACCGGAGTACCAATCTGCCTTAGACTGGTTAGTCGAAGCTGTAACAGAGGTCGCCGGATCTGCTACAGTGTCGACAAGTGCTGCTGGAGGTTGTCGGAGTGTGGGTAGGTCACCGGCGGTTGGAGAAGGATGGGTGTTGACTGCTGTGGGTGTTTCTTGTGATTTGGGTTGCTAAAAAACACAGAGAGGGATCGATAGTAGCTGACAGAGAGAGAGATCTGAGGATAGAAGGCTGATCGAAAAACAGGGTTAGGGTTTCGGAACCTGCTCTGATACCATGATAGAAAACAGAGACACAGAGACGGAAATACTGATATTATTTCTGAATGAATTACAATGAGGTGAGTACACCTTTAAATAGAGTAAAGCTACATCTAAGAAAGGAAGATTACAAGATTTGATTACGACATGATTACCCTATGATTATGCTATGATTTGATTACGATATGATTACCCTATGATTATGCTAGGATTTGATTACGATACATGTCCTAAAATAGCATATTACAAGAAGATACAGAATATATATTCAAGATACAGAATATATATTCACAACACTCGCACTTATACAATATATACCGAAAGCGCGCGAGAGAGAGAGTAGATCAAATACACGCGCGCACATGAGAGAGAGAGAGAGAGAGAGAGAGAGAGAGAGAGCTGCTGCCGATCGTGTACATAGCTCTGGCCTCCGAGTTAATGTTGACCGAGGAGAGAGAGCTAGGGTTTGAACAAGTTGATATATGTTGTTTAATATGTTTAATTACGTTTTAATCCAAAACTTTGAGTAATGACATACCCCCAGCGGATAAACAGACCAGAGCCAGCTCTTGCTCACCTACTTCCGCAGTGTCGGATCCTTTCAATCTCTTCACCTTATCTCTCTCTAGCTCCTCAACGCCCTTTCCTTTGAGATTCTAATCTTTGTTGAAAGCTGAAATAAGACCCTCTCCACCAAATCTAGGATACTGACCCACCTTACCTAGATCCACAGAAAGCGAGTTCCCAAGAAAAGAAGTCGGCCCAACTTGTATTTCCTCTGGATTTTTACCCCTTCCCACACTGGAATTGGGCCTAGGGCTATCAGGTTCTTCTACATAATAAAGAGGCCCATCACAAACCGCTTCACCCCCTCTCGAGAGCCCAATACTAGGCCCATCAAATCCACATTTTAGCCCAAATGAACCGTAGTTAATTTGCTGGACCATAGAAGGCGTGCCCAACGACAAATCTTCAACATCGTTAATCCCTGCCCGAGACGTGTCACTCTCTAACGAATTCGTACGAACCATAATCCGCTCCATGATTCTGTCTCACCTCAGGATCAGGGGATGGAATATTCCCACTCGGGTTTGCCACGCACTCCTTTCCCGAACCACTACACGCGCCCCCATCTCCTCCAACAGACCGCCTTCCTTCTGGGTAAATCAATCTCGGCAGCAGTTTATCCCCATATTGAATCGTATCCACCACTACAAATTCTGCTCTCAAGCTTCCATCAAACTCCCAATCCTTTGCATTGAAACTACGCTTCTTCTTACATTCATTTGTTGTATGGCTTACCTTGCCACACCAATAGCAGAAATCCGACAGTCTTTCATAATTGAAGCAAACCCATAGATCTTCTTCCTTGGAACGACGAAGAAAGAATCCCTTCTTGTGTGGTTTCGAGATATCCAACCAGACCCTTACCCTCAAGAAGTTCGTCATCCTACCACGATCCCCTAGGTCTTCCACCGCTATCACATCACCTAAGCTCTTAGCTACCACCATCCTAGTCTTTGAATTGAGAAACCCTAATGGTAAACCATGCATTTGAACCCAGAATGGACTAAAATCCAAATCCAAATCACTGAAGGACTTTGCTTGATCCCATTTCCTCAAAATAAGAATAGAACCCATAATGGACCACGGCCCTTTGCTGATAATTCGACACAGATCATCTTCATTCTGAAAACCAAACTCATAAACATTATCTCGCCAGTAGGAAATAGTAAACTCCTGCTCTGTACGCCAAGCTCTCTCTAGAATCTTTTGAACAACCACTTGGTTTAGGGTTTTGGAGGCTAGAATCTTGCCCACTAAAACAAATTGAGCATTTTTTGGGCATTTCTCAAAGCTCTTGTCTAGCGAGATAATAACTGAATCTTGCATAGATGAGGCAAGATAAGACAAAAGAAAATAACAGACAAAAAAAGAAAAGAAGAGAAAAACGAGAAGATGAGAGACAAAGGCCAAGAAAAGAGGAACATGAAACTAAAATTCAGAGGAGGGGAAATAGGAGAAGAGGGGTGAAAAGGAACTCTAGATGGAAAACTCAGTAATATGTTATCATGAAGAGAAAGAAACTCATGAAGACAGAATCTAATCATCATATAATATGTTATCATTAGATCATGTAATACTTTAATTGAAAGGTCATTCGCATCCTAATTTGTTTACTTAATTTGAAAACATAAACCGCAAGAATAACAAATAATATTGCTTGTTATGCTTGCTCTATGTAGTACGGACATGGACGCGGACCCTTACACAGGGACTCGAGAATTCAACAAAAAAAAGGGGACACAGACACGAGGGAGGACACACCACGTGTATGTCTAGATACTTAAATACATATTTTAATTTTTTATCCACACACACATACACCAATACACTCGCACATATACAATATATACCGAGAGAGAGAGCTGCTGTCGATCGTGTACATAGCTCTGGCCTCCGAGTTAATGTTGACCGAGGAGAGAGAGCTAGGGTTTGAACAAGTTGATATATGTTGTTTAATATGTTTAATTATGTTTTAACCCAAACTTTGAGTAATGACATAACCCCCCCCCCCCCAAAAAAAAAAAAAAATTAAAAAATTAAAAAATTAAAAAATTTATAGATGCACCCCTGTCGTGTCCCCAAACGTGTCCCACCTGTGTCTTAAGCCGTGTCCCCATGTCCCAATTTCCTAACACGCCGATACAACAACCAAGAGGAAATTAGGTTCATGATAGTGCTTGCTACATTTAGAATAATAGTTTTTACGGAATAGTAATTAAAGAGGCTTTAAATGTCTAAGCTCAGCTTGTTAAGGCTCGGTTCCTTAAGGGCTCGAGCTCAAATTTTTGGCTCGTTTAGTAAACAAGCGGAACTTGAGCTCGACAAAGCTTAGCTCGTTTACAGCCGTAGTTCCAAATGACATTAAGTGTCTGAACAAGTCTAAAATCCATGCCACAATGTTATTGATCTATAATGATTAACTTGGTAGACAGTAGCCACAATGTTTTTGATATCTAGAATGATTAACTTACCTCCTACTCTGGCTTCTAGTGCGCCTCCTGCGCAATATGGATAGACTAAGTAAAGCGCCCCGTCAGCATCAATGGCAGAGCCTAGTAGCTGTACAACATTCGGATGAGAGGGCATTCCCAAGTAAAGCACCTCATCCTGTCAATATGAATTGGATTTAGGATTGGGAAAAAAACATGAATAGTTAATGCAATTACTAAAATTCTAACCTCCCAAGACTGCCTTTCCTGTGTCCCGTGTTCTCGAGAGACTTTCACTGCAATATCTTGAGGTTGGAGGCTCCGTGCGTTTGGCCCAATCCTCCCCTTGAATACTCGACCTTGCGCCCCTCTACCAATTTGCTCATTAAAGCTGTTGGTGAAGTCCCTCAGTTCTTGATCTGCAAGAAAATTAGTTCTTTACATACATAAACAAATCAAACATTTGATTTTCGTAGGATTTCAAGAAAAATAGAAGTGGTTCAGTACACATAATATGGATTAACCGTATTGGAAATAATTAGTGGCTTGTTTGTTCAACAGGAAATTTGGTTAGTCTTTTTGCCTTAGTTCAGCAAGGTTCCAAATCACCACATAAAGCGCAAAAGAATCTAAGCCATGTCACTCATGTCCCATTCTGGGTGTAAAATGTGGTCAAATCACATGAAGAATATAACTCCACAGTTTTTGAAACCTGTCATCAATTCTAAGAAAACCATTATGATCATCTATTTTAATGGACGCGAATGTCACCAAAGCCTTTTTTTTTTGGCAAAAGCATCATCAAACGAGATACTGAGAAATTGGCAGCTGAGGAAGAAAGCGTGTTGATAGTATATAAAAAAAAGTTGTCACTCTCTAATAGCTTAAACCTTTAGATAAGTTGCTGGTTAACATTCTAATGTAGTATCAGAGCAGGCAAGTGTTCGAATATCACCTCCTCTCTAATTGATTAAATATTTGCATGTGTTTAGCTCGCTTAGAATGAAAAGCCTAGGTATATGTGAATGGAGAGCCTAGAATATAAATAATAATGTTGCCCCTCCGGCCCTTAAATTACACAGCAGCCCATATTCAGCAACAAAATCCCATAAGTGGTCGATTAATAATTTTGAAGAATAAAATAGAAAAGCAAATTCATTACACAGCAACCCATTCAACAACAATTACAAAATGACTGTTAGCAACTTAGCCGGAATCAGTAACAGCTTTATGAGGATAATAGCACTAACCACGTATGTAGAACGTAAAGGGGACAACTCCTACTCATTAGAAGCCAAAAATTGGGGATTCCTAAAGAAGATATGAAGAGTGATGAAAAAACTACAAGAATATAGTGATCAAGATAAGAGTGAGGTTTTGACACTTAAATTTCTTTTAGCCAGCATTATTAGGGTACGAGGTAAGATGAGGCCCATATATATGCTTGTTATACTACAGGATTCAAAGGTGAATAAACTTAAAGGGGTATATGGCCGTCTTCTATGTTCTTTCTTTACTCATAACTGTAATGTTAAGGGGTATTAAAACCGTCATGTTTCAGCAACAAAATTCCATATTCAGCAAAGCAAATTCCATATTCAGCTTATTCAGCGTAATGGAGAATAACATGCTCCCATATTCAGCAACAAAATCCCATATTCTGGCTGTTCAAAAAACCAAAAAACAAAATCCCATATTCTGAGAACTAACATGTGACGTACATAACCTACTTGGCTACCTTAGCATTTCCATTACAAGTAAACGCTACTCTGTATATTCAACTGGACCTATGTCCATTGACAAAGCGTGTTGATAGTATATAAAAAAAAGTTGCCACCCTCTAATAGCTCAAGTCTTTAGATAAATTGGTGGTTAACAATCTAACATAGTATCAGGGTAAGCAAGTGTTCAAATCTCACCGCCTTTCTAATTGATTAAATATTTGCACGCATTTAGCCCGTTTGAAATGGAAAGCCTAGCTACACGTGAGGGAAAGTGTTGGGAATATAAATAATAATGTTTGTGATTAATAATCTAATAAAGCGAACCGGTGAAAAATGATTCATTTATACCCTAAACAACTGGAAAACAAGGCTGAAACTTTTCTCTAGGTTTGATCGGTGTAGGGTAGTACTCCACCTGCATTGCTCTACTACAGAATCTCAAGCTCAATCACAAAGAAGCACAAAAGACAATTCCCGACACTAGATAGTATATAATTTTGCATATGGAAATGACAAAATGAATCTCAAAATTAACATTTGAAGCGTATAACGTATACAAACATTCAAAAGCTAAATTAAAACTTGATTGTGAGGACCCAAAGCATTCTTACACTCAAAGTTCAACATAATGCCTGAATAGAAGAAGGGGGAAGAGAGAGAGAGAGAGAGAGAGAGAGAGAGAGAGAGAGAGAGAGAGATGAAGAAAGAGCAAAGTGACAGACGAAGAGAAGGGTCGGATCAAAAAAACAAAAAAAAGAGAAGGGTTTCGTGCATGAAGGACTGCTGACGTAATAAGTATTTTGTGAGAACAAATTGAATTCCGTCAAACACCCCACAGAACCGGACAAAAGTAAGCACAAAAAAAAGACCCGAAAGGAAAATGTGAAAAGTCTGGAAAGGGCGAGAAATTTTTTAGTGCCGGGTGGGCACGGCTACATCATGTGGTGCCGTACGCGTATTTTGGCCATCCAGATGTGTTTTGAACGGTTTAAATTTGTTTGGATAATTTTTTAGTATTAAATTATCAAAACATCCCTTCAAATCCAAATAAATCCGAACTGTTTAAAACACGTTTGAACGACCGATATAATTGCACAACACCACATGGCGGTCTCCATCCAGCACTGAAAAATTTCTCGGAAAGGGCAGATAAGGGATAAAAACATAAAAAATAATAATAATAATCATTGGAAAATTGAGGCCAAAAGTGGCGACCCAAAAATCGAACCAGGCGGCTCTCTTACTTCGAATTTTTTCCCCTTCTTTTCCACACCATTGCCGATTCAGCTGCCGCCACCAACTCAGTGCTCCGATTTGATCAGCGACACCCGTGGACGGGGCGATGCCACCACTGGCTTGTTGTCGTGGAGCCGATACTCCGACTATGATGAGACCACAATGTGCACGACTACTATACCAGAACCCTAGCGGTTGCCTTGAGAAGGTTAAGTACGTGCATTCACTGCTTTTGCTGAGTCGACTCGTTCACGAACTCATTGTCTTTGATTACGTAGTAGATATTATAGAATTGTCAGACGAGTTGTCTTTTCTTGAAATTTCCTGCTCGTTTCTACAGAACACCCAATAAGCGAAGGGAAATTTGAGACGAATGGAATTTTTAGCTTGTTTTAAGTTGCTCGTACTTAAGCCTTCACGAGGCTTAATGGAATTCTTTTTTCCCCTATTGTTGCAGCGACGACAAAGGAAATTAATGGATATATTCACTTCCTTACCACCATGCATTTGGTTGCCTATGCCATATATATATATGAGGACCTCTTAAAATGATTACCTCCTTTCCTGATCAAATTTCTGATCAAATTTCGATGATTCGAGCTGTTTATTGTGTTCAGAACAAGATTTTAAGGATACCAGCGAGAAATTTAAAAAAAAAAAGGACCGGGAAGGGCTTGATATGAACAGTTTTTTATTGAACCGATCAATAAAAAACTGTTTGGATGAAGCCCTTTCGGGTCATTTTTTTGTTGATTTCTCGCGGGTACTCTTAAAATCATGTTTTGATTACATTAAGCAGCTCGGATCATCGAAATTCGATCGGGAGGTCCGCATTTTAATTAAAATGAGGATATCCTCATTTGAAACGGACTGATCAAACATCTACCACTACTCGGTTCATTCGACTTCTAATATTAAAAAAATTAAGTTGCTCGAAATCGGCTTGATTAAAAGTCAAACCAAATTGGCTCACCTCATTAAGAAACCAAGCTTTAAAATAGTTTTGAAGCTCATTAAGTTTTCAAACCATGCTTGAACAACTTTTCTCTTCACTTGTTCGACTCTTTCATCCACCCTATCATAGTAAGAGTCCCTTTTTCCATTCCCTCGTCAGAATGTGTCATTTGATTGATATGCTCCATTTTGTTGGCAGTATCACCAGTGGGAGATGGATTGTACCACATTCGCGTAGAAGTCATGACGGAAATTATTTTTCAGGTATTATTTCTGCTTCGTTCTCATTTTTAACTCGCAAAAGTTGTTGGGAATTCCGTTTTCATAGGATCAAACCAGTCCAAGACATGCATTTGAACAGCCAATGGTACTCTCTTTTCACTAAAGTGCAGTTTGATGCTTTCTGAACAATAAATGTACAGTTAATGTTTGAAATTAGTTCTTTTAGTGGTGATTTGAATTAGATAGATGCGAGCTTAAACTTTTGACGGTTAAGAAATGCATTGGTAATTAAGCTATAAGCACAATGACAATTAAACAGCTCTACAAGTAAATGGACTGTACCAACAAGGAAGAGCAAAAAATGAAACGAGTAAAGGAAACTAAATTGATTGTCATATATTGATTTCCCTGCAAAAGAAAGTGATTCCCTGGCCATAGAAATGAGCACAATGGGAGCTCCCTATCCAAGTCTTTTGATACCTGTCTATCAAATCTTAACCCCTTACTTTGGTGTTCTCCCTGTCAACCACAGGTTTGTAGAACTTGTTTCTTAAGTGGGGAGGAAGTCCATTCATTTGTGTCCCAAGAATACAGTTTATGGACCAGAGGACAGAAATCAGAATATGCAAAAGAGAGGCAGTCCCTCCTTCAGGGTAAAGGAGAAAGGAGCATACTTGTTTGTTTGTACTTTTTATACATCCCCTGTTTTTTGTTATGATGATCGGTTTTATGTAGTACCTCTCTCTCTCTCTCTCTCTCTCTCTCTCTCTCGTCTGTCTGGTACTCGGCCTTCTATATGCATATGCTAATGTTCACTAGCTAGCAAATTTATCTGATTCTTGAGTTCTATTATACAATGAAAATCATTTACCTTATTCTCGTTGACAACAAAAGAAAACAATTGTGGTTTTTTGTGCCTAACGACTAGCATTGCTATCACATCAGTCATGGCAAGTCTTTTCAAGGTTACAAAACTAGTGTGTTTCCCTTGCAGAGTAGCATACAATTGATTAGGTGTCATACAGGCGGAGAATATGGCTGCATATCCTGAGCTCTCATAAGCTTTAAAACTTTGTCACGTCCTCAGATTGTAGAAATGTGTTTGATCTTTCTCATGTTTTAGTAAAAAGTACTTTCTCATGGGGGAGCCGTTTATTGATTATTTGATGAGAAATACCACACAAACTTAAAGATGACAATAAGTGTCGGAAACTTGGAACAACTCACTGGAGTAAAGTCAGATGGAAAGAAAAGAGAGAAATTTGTGGAAGACGAATGGGCTTTAGATGTAGTAGAAGGTTTACCTCCTCAAAGTAAGATATTGATGAGGCTGCAATTCGAATAATGCTTGTTACAAACTGGAATTTTCTTCTCTGAATTTTCAAGAGGAGCCTCTCAAAGTATGACTACTCTTGTATTTTGTAGTTCTGGGAATGCATTAGGATAGCGATAATGGAGACCCAATATTGTAACCAAGGGGCACTTCCCTTCCGTTTAATTAACTTTCCATGCATGACTGCCATTGGTTCCAATATGTGTTGCTGTAATGATCCATACCGTGGTTGCATAACATTCGTACTGTACTTCTCAAGCTGAAACCTAACTCTGCCTGTTCCTGAATTAGAATTAGCAGTGTTGGCACATACAAGATACAAACTCTTAGTTTGTTTACATGAACTTGTAGTGCACAATCTTGTGTGGGGATTTTCCCTTTTTCTTTTACTTATGTTGTGTTTCGGTTACACGTCAATGACCCACTCTTAGTTCTTCCATGATTCCATCTGATCTGAATTCAGCATAATCTTGCTACTTCATTTTATTAAGTTGCCATGTATCATCCCAGCAGGCGAGATCAAGAGGTATATTTCAGCTATATCTTTCGCTCTTTTCGATCCCAACGCATCTAATTTTGTCTAAAAAATTCCTTAAGCCTATGAATAGCCAAACACTTGAATGTTGGCGAGTGACATGGAGTTGTGTGATACTGTATCTGGTTAAAGTGATATATTAATGCACTTAGACATTTCGATTATCAATTAGTTTACTTAGAATCGTTGCTGATAATGCATTTGAAATAATTCAATGCGGCATCTGAAGGAGCTGGATGATCTGGGATCACAGTTTTCAGCCACCAAAGCAACTGCAGATGCAAGTGCTGCATCAGCTCAATTTGCCCAACTCTGTGTTTAGCACTATTTAGGGAATTAGACGAGAGAAACACTTTTCTTAAAGACATTGAAGTTTGTGTGAATAGACGCCAAAGCTGGAGCAAGCAAAGATTGCCAACTAAGAAGAATACCAGATGAGATTTATCTGAGAAACTTTGAAAATTGATTTAAGCTTTTGACCGTAAAAGATGAAGAAATAGCCAAATTGAGAGATGAAATGTCTGCTCATTGGAATATCAAAACCAAGGAATTGGAATCACTGGTATATCTTGGTTTTCGTTGCTTTGTTTCTCCTCTTGTTCTTTTGAGACCAAATTTTAGGTTCATTTCCTCCTAATTTTGATGTGTTAATTGTCGTTATGATCTTTAACACATGCAGATTTGTGCGACGGAAGTGTTGATAGTGAGTCGTGCCCAGAAACTTCGCTACCTTGCAGCTGAAGAAGTTGAAGTTGTAGTATTAGTTGAGTAAACATGTACTCCTATTATCTAGGAAAACTTATGATACCCAAATTTGATTTAACCGTTTCATATTATATTTTGAAGTCAGTTGTCTCCATTTTTTCAGATGAGAAGTCAGAATTGTCTCTGGCTGCAAAGAGTGTCATTTACTGAATTTGTCGTTCTATATGCATTATTGAGTAATTTGGTGATGCCGTCGGGGATTATATTTTTGTTAAGTTGAAATCTTTCTAATGGCCTTGTAAAGAATCACAAAAGGGTATTGTAGAAAATTAAACACTTGTCAACCGAGACACTGTCATTAAAAAGGAAAAAATTCCCATAATTAAACTTTTAGTCATTAAAAAGGAAAATTCTCATAATGAGCAAACAAATTAATGGAGTATTTTGATGTTCTGAAATAGAGTCAAAATAAGATGATGTTTAATTGGAGATGCTCTTACTTCAATAGTCCTTCCAAATTCTTTCAAGAGCGGATTTAGAAAGATGACTAAGGTCTTGTTTATACTACAGTAATTTAAAAAATTTAGTACTTTACTTTTTTATTTTGGTTTTGCGACATATTTTTGTAGTTTTGTGACACATTAATTCTTTTTTGAAAACATCACAGAAAAATTAAAAAAAAAAATGAGTTTTCCAATTTTTTATTGAATTTTCCTAAAAAATACATATGTGCTAGGCTGCATGACATGTTCAATTACTTTATATTTAGGAAATTGATTTTAGCACTCGAAAAATTAATGGAGGGGCTTCAAAATGAGTCGTTTTGTGTATCTATACAGTCCAATTTTAAAGCCCTTTAATCAATTATTGGAATGCCAAAATCACAATCCTTATATTTATTACTAATTAAACTTTTTCTGCTAGACATGCTTGTGTGCGATTTGGGGTGATGTTGTGATATTCTAATACTATAGGGTAGCGTACGTGTCGGTGTCAACATTGAACGCGTACGCGTGCATGGGGGTGTATACTGTATATTATGATAATAATCGATCAATCACCAAACCAAAATCTGAAATCAAATAAAGCACCGATCGGCGGCGATAAGAACAGGTAACCCCCCTCCCCTCTCCGTCTGTTGTATGTTGTTCTTGTGATAGTTTTGTCTTATCCTTAACCTGATTTAACTTTCTTTGAAGGAATGGAACCGGTTAGTGATTTGGAACCAGGTCGTGATTTGGTTGCGTACACCAATGAATCTTTGGAGTCTTTCACTGAGGGATTCAGCCCAGAAAACTACGTTGGGAATACCCAATACGGAAAACTGTACCGGGGACAAATCCAGAAAGGTTCGGAGACGCTGGGGGTTATTGTGAAAATTTGGGTCGATGATTCCGCTCCATATCCAACAACTGCAGAACATCAACTATCTAGATGGCAGGTATGTGGCTCAATGGACTTCTTTACTTGATTTTAGTTGGCTTTTATTTAGACTGGTTTTTGTTTCCTAATAATAACATGATTGATTCATGTGATAGAATGAAATCAAGCTATTGACAGAATCAGATGTGAAAAGTCATCCAAACGTGGCAAAGTTGATTGGATTCTGTAGTGACAATGGCAAGCTTGGTGTTGTCTATGAGTTACAAGCAACTGACTCTCTACGGAACCTAATTCGTGAAGGTGATCTAATTACCTTATACCATTACTTAGTGGTTTATATTAATTATTGTCATGCCATTTTTACTTATACATTTGATGAACTGAGACCCTTGATCAAAAGATTTTTACCTAAGATTTTAGGTAAAAAGCATTTTGAAAAGGGCATATAGACATGGAGGAGAAGCAAAAAAGAGAGAACTCTGCCAATATTGTGTTATGATGAATGGTAACTACCAACTAGTTATTTTTTCCCCAGATGATTTTAAATGGATTGCTCGGATCAAGGTAGCACTTGGGTTTGCACGCCTCCTTGAATTTTTGCATGACCAGGGACTCTGGCTTCACAACATT
>BPLS01026928.1:38319-54148 GCA_019656275.1 Rhododendron kiyosumense
TATATATATATATATATATATATATAAAATAAGTTATATACATAAATGAAAATTATATAGGAGTACTATATATACAATTATACATAAGTGAGGAAGAAAGAAAGAAACTAAATGTCTAAATCTCACTGTCAATTAATATAGAAGTAATTGAATTCACTTACCGCGGATAGAAGATTAGTAGAAAGAAGAGCTCAAATCGATAGTTCTAGTAAGATAAATATTGGTCACATTTGATAAATATTGTTCACGTCAGAAACTCATGAAATAACGTCGTGTTGAGAGACTAAGAAACCGAAGCTTTAAAGAGCTCTGCATGTGTTGTTTGTTCTTGGTGTCTTGCTGGAGGGATACCGGATTAAGAATACCGATTTTGCCTGTGGTTCCAGTTGAATCCCCAATTCCCTGTGGGGATCCCCATTCCTCGTTTGGGTAGGGGATGGAGGGTAAAAATAATTCCCCGGTGGGGATCGGGGAGGGGATGGGGATGGGGATGGATTTGGGTTCGGAGACCGGGGACGGGGATAGTGGTATCCACCCCTTCCCGCCCCATTGCCAACCCTACATTTGAGTACTTTTCCTTTTCCTTAAAGAAGAAGATCTTGGTTGCTTTGCCTCCATAACACATTCCCCCTTTTTTCTTTCTTTGCTTTTCCCTTTCTTTTGTTGGTTGATGATGTTTAAAAACAGGTAATTAGAATTGGAAATGAAGAGGAGAAAGATATGGTTTTGTTGTTGTTTTGGGTGGGGTGCTTTTAAGAAGAAGACAGAAGGGTGTGTCCGGGGATCAACTTCTTCTTCATCTCTTTCTTCTTTTTTTCATGGTTTTGGGAGTAAAGAGGGCATAGAGAAGTGGGTGATGTGTTGCAACGGTACAATGCAGCTTGGCACACGAAGCCAGTAGTAAATAGATTTTCCCCAAATATGGTTTTCCCTAGCGTTTGGTCGTCAGTAGACTTCTAATTGTTTGGGAGTAGCTTGTCCTTAGGGTGTGTTTGTAAAGGCTTTTAGGAGGTATTTATTGAATTTCAGTTATAGAAAAGTCTTTTTGCAGTGTTCGTCCCAACTTTTTTTAAGATCTCTTTTAGTTTGTATGAGTTGGGTAGTGGGCCTAGTGGTTTTTTTGAAGCAACCGTGGATCTTTTGTATTTGTGGAAATTTGTTCGCAAATCATTGAACATACGGAGTATATAGTATGCAGCTCTGATAGTTTTCAAGACCCACAGCTACACAATCCTCACACGCATCGCGCGTTGGACTTCAACTAGTATTTCTGTAAAATGATCTAATTATGTTTTTGCACTAGTTAATCTTTTCAAATTTATTAAAATACTCAATGCCCTTGAAAACATTCAGAGTTGGTACATATATATTCTGAATGTGAAATCTCTTGATGAGCGAAATCAAGGTCCAAGAAAGGTTACATTTGAGCACGTTATGGCTTATGCTCTTATCTGCACTACGAATGTGGGCAAGCTGAAACACCCATTTAACATGACGGTTGTAACACCCCTTAACATTACAGTTATGAGAAAAGAAAAAACATAGAAGACGGCCATATGCCTTCCTACTATTGTGTAACGAGAAAATGAGTGGCTTCTTGTTATTCTTTGTCAATGTAACATAGGCTGATAGGAGAGAGGAAAGCTCAAAACTCTTCAACTTGTCTCCTTAAAGTTTATTCACCTTTGAGAGCACTAATCCTGTAGTATAACAAGCACATATATGGGCCTCATTTTACCTCGTACCCTATAACCCAGCTAGTTTTTGTCCCTCGAGCACACTAATGACTCTTGTCCTGGCTAAAAGAAATTCAAGCGTCAAAACCTCACTCTTATCTTGATCACGATATTCTTGTAGTTTTTTCATCACTCTTCATATCTTCTTTAGGAATCCCCAATTCGTGGCTTCTAATGAGTGGGAGTTGTCCCCTTTACGTTCTAGATACCTGGTTAGTGCTATTATCCTCATAAAGCTGTTACTGATTCTGGCTAAGTTGCTAGCAGTCATTTTGTAATTGTTGTTGAATGGGTTGCTGTGTAATGAATTTGCTTTTCTATTTTATTCTTCAAAATTATTAATTGACCACTTATACAGAAAAACTAGTATATGAAGTTATCCTGTAAAGTTTCTCATTCACCATTTGGCTGGTTAACCTGTACCTTTCAAGTGGAACTCGTGCTGGAATACAATATTCAGGCAGCTGAGTCCGTTCTAGAACACCTTCTTAAAAAATAAGTACTTATTTCACATTTTCAAACTCAAAACTAATGTAAATGAAAAATAATTTTTCGATTTTTTTTTTGCACCGTATTAA
Source organism: Rhododendron kiyosumense (assembly GCA_019656275.1). NCBI lineage: Eukaryota > Viridiplantae > Streptophyta > Magnoliopsida > Ericales > Ericaceae > Rhododendron > Rhododendron kiyosumense. Next base: position 40,634 of record BPLS01026928.1, read on the forward strand.
AGATCTCAATGAGATCTTGCAAACAAGATCCATATTGCATATTTTTAGATTTCAATAAACCCATCATTTTTTAGTTTGAAATTGCCTTCTTAAAAAATAAGTACTTATTTGGCGTTCGGGAACAGGGCCAAACCTTGTCATAAATAGGTTGCAGTGAGATGGCACAAGGGTTTCATATTTAAAAATTTACGTATCTATAGATCAATTTAGATATTGTATTCAAGGTGTTGAAGATATTTCTGTGAAATGTATGGACAGGTGGTTGGTCAGACAAAACAGATGTTTTTGCATATGGAGTTGTACTTCTCGGGTTTATTGCCAAAAGAGTATATGACAAAAAGGACCATCAGCGTCTGGGACAGTTTGCCTACGTTGATTTCTGGGCGTGGGTTGAGTACAGTAAAAGAACCTCGCCTAAGTGTTGGCCATTTCACAAAAAAGTGAGAATCCCTTTATTTTTGGGAGATTACAAAGAGCGCAAGTCTGTGTCACTTGTGGATGAAAGCCTTAAGAGTGATCCATTCTTTGATGCTCATGATGGAATAGAAATCACGAAGCTGGCGATGCGTTGTGTGGATCGGAGGCCAGAGCAGCGGCCAACCATGAAAGAAGTAGTTTGTTGTTTGCGAAAACTAAAGGTGGTTAATTCTATTGGTGATGTGCTAGGGAGAGAGGACCATCCCTGAGATTGTTGTTGGTGATGCTATCCTCCACCATGAGAATCCCAGTAACCATGCTACATAGATTCATGGATCAAAGCTGTGCAGGTACTACGTTCTATGAATCACAGTAATTTTCTTTCCTGTTAATTTGTGTTCCTAATGTGGCGCTGCGGCTCATGTTACTGCAAATGTAACTTGTCCATAACTTCGGACTTTTTGTGATTCTGTCTCAGTTCAGACTACTTGTGGAATGGGGAGTAAGTCATGTATATTGCATGGGCTGGGTGTGGTGATGAGGTTTGATTTAGTTACTGTTAAGCTGGTTATGCTTCTTGATTTTTGAATTATGATGCGATTGCATAGAGGTATCTGAGGTGAGTCGACCATTCAGTCACTTAGCCTATCATTCAAGTCCCCTAAAAAATTTACCGATTATTATATGGAGGTCACATTTCGTGTACTTATTTTCCTCAATCTACTTATTTCTGCATCTAGTTTTTAATAATGTTACGAAATGATTTTTCTCAAAAAAAAGTAAACTGAGCATCAAATCCACAAATATGGAGGACATGCATCACCGACACAAATATGAAGGACAATCAAGCAGATGGCTTAGTATTTATTTGTTTATTTTTGCATAGCTTGGTTCTGTAAATTTGTTTTTGTTACGGGACAATTTTGTCTCCTGCTATGCTGATAAAGTTCTATGGCTTCTACATGGTGCTTGAATGATTGGTATTTCCTTTGATCATTTATGATAATTGGTGACTTTTATTCTCATTCGCTTCGCTTGCTATACTATGCACTGCGGGAATGCACATGAATGCTCTGGCAGACAAAATTTACAGCCGTGTTGAGAGCACTGTGTAATTGGTAGACATATAGCTGAACTATTTAGTCTTGTGGTTTCATATTCGCACTAGGATGTGCACAAATTCAGAATTTGGCATCTTCCCAGTATTCAGGGCGATGTTACAAACCTGGAATTAGGACTTATTCTGAAGTATTTGTACAAGGCATGATTATAAGCCTTGATTTTCAAATACTTCAAATCACCAAGCGTGAACTGCAGAACCCTTGCCGAAATTGCCCAAATGAATACAGAAAAGAAATACTATGGGCATGATAATCAGCACAAGACTCCGTCCGTGCGCGGGGAGTTGTAGAACTAGTAGGAAGGTAAATTTAATTCTTCAAAACGGGCAGCGAGAATCTCTCACAAATCAAAGATATACCCAATGCCAATTTCGTAAATGACTGTGCATTATCCTTCCCAACATAAATTGAATTTTGTGGACGAAGTTGAATCACTCCACTGTGACGATCAGCGGTGGTGCCAAAATCAGAGAGAGGACAATGAGAATGGGAACTGGGGATTCTGTAGTGTGCTTCCGCACATAGCCACATAGGGCACCTAAACTACGTCATTTTGGTATGTTTCATTTATGTACAGATGTACTCCTTGATTGTGATTTCTATCACAATCTCTTTTTTCATTCGCTTCTGAAGTTTTAAAAAAAATGACACAATAAATTAAATTGCGAGATGCATATCAAATCTTCAATAAAAGGGATCCAAATCGCTCATCTCGTAGGTGTCTGTTGGAGTTGATTTAGAAATACTCATGTTAATTTCCTTGTTAACACAAATTCATGTATTATGTAATACTATGTACATAAAGATCTAAGCTATGTTTGATGTATTTCAAGGTACATGTATGCATCTTGGTGTGTGTTGAGGTTCATCCGTATGGTTAATTAATAGGAGTGTGGTTCATAGTAGGAGTCTGAAAGTCTATCATCGCCAGCATAACCATAAAAAAGAGAATTAAAAAAGTGTGAGCCGTTATTAAAACATGTAAGACCATTTTATATATACAGGGTCATTGGTCATTTGTATGTAACAACCCAATTTTTTTTGGATCCTTAACAACCCAATTAATTGCGGAAAGTTGTAAATACTCCTTCCGTCCCTTTTTAAATGTTCCGTTTCGTTACTCCAACTTATTAAGAAAACATCAGCATTATACTTTTCACATTAACTTTTACCTCCACTTTCCTTATTTACCCTCTATGGAGACATCATCATTATACTTTTATTCACCAACTTTTCAAAATGAAATTTACTTTTAGGGGCAAAATGGAAAATGTACCAACTTTTACCTACTAACTTTATAAAATGGACACTTAAAGGGACAGCCCAAAATAAAATACTAGACTTTAAAAAGGGGACAGAGAGAGTATTATATTGTTGAGTGTTTAAGGTTATATTGTGTGCTCTTTAGGAGCTTTGTACCACCATTGCATTTCCCTACTGTTTAGAAATATTGGCGCAATAGTTTGTCACTAAACATGTACAGGGGTATATTCACATGCATCAAATGACTCTGGAGCGTGATTAGTATTCTCAACAATGTCTACTAAGAAAACGGTCCGGATTAGCGATATTCTCAACGATGTCTACATAGGGAACGGTCCCGATTGTCGATATGAGCTTGGGAAAGTCCCGAAAACTATAGGAACTGGACCATCCAGTCCATCAAATGGAGGAGAGAATCCAGTTCCAACTCGATAACCTGAGTCCAGAACTGGGTGAAAATATGGAACACTTGGGTCTTAATAATAGTGAGAATTTTTCTAACATACAAGTCGACTAGGAAGGATTCAATTGAAGAGGTTATTTGGTGTGACAGGCAAATTTGAGCAAAAAGTGCTGTTCAAAAAAAAAAAAAAAAATCCAAACGGGGCGATCTTTTTTTGTACGGAAAATAGTAGGATAATTTGCTAATCTTAATTATTACTGTAATGGAGTAGTATTTTTATTCCGACTTTGTAGAAATGAGTTCGAGTTTTAATTCTTTTTACAGTTTCTTTTCCCAACTTGAATAACGAAGGATGATTTTCCTCTTGCTATTTTTTGGGTTTCAACACAGATAATAGTAGCTGAAATTGCTAAAACTATAATCAACTTTGCCAAGGTTTTTCCGTTTGTTACTTATGTGTCACTTCTTATTCTACTCCTTCGAAGATGGGGGTGGCATGGACAACAACGGGCACTCATGAAAAAAGGGTAAATAAACTTCCATTTGAGGGAAGTTTTGAATTCGTGAAAACGGAACGTGGGTGGGTTTGGATTAAAAAGTTGAGTGACTTATATTTTTATTTTTATTCAAAAAAAAAATTTGCATTTGTTTGTTTTGCGTCAAACTTTTGTGACTTATTGATTCATCAATAAAACAATTTTTTTTACTTATCTTTGTCTTTTTTAAAAAAATTATGAGTTTCGATCATTTTTTTTACTCTTTCGATTTCTCTCACTGAGACGAATCAATAAGTCACAAAAGTTTGATACAAAACTAACGAATGCAATTTTTTTTTATTAAAGACAAAAAAAAAGGGGTTATTATTTCACTTTTTAATCCAAATCACCCCATAGGGATATACCTCTGGATATCACAGGACTGAAAGGGCTCTCCGCACATATATTTCCCATATATGTCGTCCAACAGCAGCTGAAGTTGACAGCGTCTTGGACCACCTTACTTAGAAGATATCACTGAAGAGAAGTTTTATAAAAAGACTTTAGACTATCCTACACCATGACAATCCCGACAACTATGCTACATCAATTTTTAGATCAAAATTGTGCTGGTACTGCGCGCTAACAATGAATCCTAGTAATTTTCTTTCCTGTTAATCTGTGTTCGTAACGTGGTGATGCCACTCGTTTTACTGCAAATGTAAAAACTTGCCTATAACTTTAGACTTTTTGTGATTCTGTGCCTCAATTCAGTCTACTTGTGGAATGAGGAATCAATCATGTACATTGCACGGGCCGGGAATTTCTTGTGGCGACGAGGTTGATTTTTAGTCACAGTTTAGTTGGTTATGCTTCTTGATTTATGATGCGATTGCATATTGATATCTGAGGCGGGTCGACCATTCGGTCACTTAGCCTATCGTTCAAGTCCCTTAAAAAATTGACAGACAATTACATGTAGGTCACGTTTTGTGTACTTATTCTGGTCTAAAGTTTTTTACTTCTATGTCTGAGTTTTTTCATGAGGTTACAAAATGATTTTTCTCAAAATCCGAAACTGAACATCAAGTCCCGACTCCCACCATCCCTCTTCTACCTCTGCAAGGTGTATATAGATATATGCGGACATATACACATGTTGGAAATCCGGTCTTCATTGAGTTGGTTTTAATTTGGCCGGTTTCATTTAACTCTTATGAAAATCGTCACAATAAACCGTAACCGTGTTAAAGATTATCGATCGATCACTGGATAAAATAACAATAGCTTGTATTCAACTCTGATCTAACACCTCCTATCTTATCATTTAGTTTACAATCTTGCAAGTAAATTCAAGCGGCCCGAATTTACCCTGCTGAGGTGGTGGACCAACGTTGCCCTGGCCGAGACGATTTCGTTGATTACCCAAAAGATTTTTACAATTTATTTTCGTTAATACATAGAAAATGTACTTAGAAAAGGTAAATCAAGTTAATTAACAGTACATATATTCACTTCAGAAGATAAATCAACAGTACTGATTCAATATCTATCGATCTACATAATAAAGGAGAACGGTTTTTGAATTTTATCTCTTTATAAATCCTAACCATTGATTCACTCCATAAATCTTACGGTTTTTTCTCTCTCTCTCAAACAATATTAATTGCACAATTATCATTAATTAAATCTCACGTTGCATCGTGCCTTCAGGATGAAGGCACGGACAAATCCTAGAGTGAGTAATCTTACACTAACTAAATCATCAATATTTAATGAGATTTGTTATCCAATGAATAAATACCCCTTAATTACTTATTGTCGGATTCTAATTTATAGATTTCAATTTCATGTTTAATTCAGCCAATCAAACGGAATGACACTATCTGCTTTAGAAAAAAATTTCCTAAAAAATCAGCACGAGTCTAAAGTCATATAAGATTATAATGGTGGCTAAAATGGCTGTTCAAAAAAAAAAAAAAATCCTCTCATGTCCTTAATTTAGGCCGGAGGAGATCGACAGTCCAAATTTGGATCGTCCATTATTGGAATTAATCCATGGTTCGAAGAGATTCTGAACAAGTTTGAACCATTATTTATCTTAACATATGGTCTAGATTTGGACGGTCTTGTCTTGTCCAAAGAACGTTTTGAACCGGAGAGAATCTGAACCTAAAAGAAAGATAGTGTTATATTATGCTCTTCTAGTCAAATGGCCTTGTATCAATCAACCACCTAATAGTGTAGCACCAAATATGAGAAGTGTTGAACCCTAAATTAAACTCGTCTTACCTTGTGTTGAAAACAACGGCAGTGGTGGGAATGAAGCCAATGGTGGGAGAGGACGGCGATCTTGTGGAGATTTGTGCAGATCTCGTTTGGTGACGCGCTGGCGACCTATACTTTTATCGAACACAAAGGTGACACGGAGGTGAGATGCGATGGCGAGTTTGGGACGGAGAGGCAGGACGGGATGCGACGGCGACAGGAGGTGGGTGGCGATGGCAATGGAAGCGGGAGGCTGGGATGGGATGTGACGGCAACTGGAGGTGGGTGGCGACGGCGGCAACGACAGGAGGTTGAGTCGAGATGCTTGTCCCCCCCCCCCCATTTTTGTAGGCAAGTGGACTTAGTGGGTTATAAAGTTTAGAAGTGGACTTAGTGAATTATGAAGCTGCTATAGTGAACTTAAGAAAAATTCTCCCTATATTATGCTCTTCCAGTCAAAGGGCCTTGTATCAATCAATCACCTTATCAATCAACCACCTAATAGTGTAGCACCAAATGTGTGAAAGGAAATTTGAAGTCAATTAAAAAGGCCAAAAAAAAAAAAAAGGCCAAAACCTACTTTGAAATTGTCCAGGTGTAAAAATACATAGAAATGTGTTTAGGCCTACTAATCCTCCAAATCTACATCCCTAATTTTCTAGAATTTTTATTATCTTTTAATTTGTTTAAATTGGGAGGGAGAAAGAGAGGGAGAGGGAGAGAGAGGGCACGTGGGAGGGGAAGATGGAGGGAGAGAACGTGGGGAGGGGGAGAGATTTTAGAAGAATTGAGGAAAAATAATTCAATGCTCCAGTGACAGTTTTATGTGGTGACTCAATTTATCTCTCCACCACACGTTTGAGTGATTATTACTACAAACTGTCGAGCCCGCACAGATTATTTTTTGTCTCGTGTATCGAACAGGCACAACGCGATGATAAAAAAGATAGTTTAATATTTTTTCCGGTTCCGCGTTCGTTGAAAGCTAGCATTGGTCTCACTTTATGCACCGAATGACATGTGTGGAGGAAAATAAATTTCGAATACGACATAACAGTGGTCTCATGCATCGAATGGGCACAAACGCTTTTGGATAATAAAAGGAGTACATTTTCTGTATACTTAGAATTCAGAAAGTCTACACACATACAATCTGTGCACAAATTATGCACAGATTTCATTGTGGGGCCCACCACGGGTCCCACACAAATCATCCGAGCCGATCATTAAATGTAAAATATTTTTTCAAGGGTCCCCGTAAAAAATAAGCTCAATCCGATACCTAAAGATACTCGATCCAACCATATAACTTTTCATTATCCGAAAATCTGAATGAAAAGTTAGATGGTTGGATGAAGCACCTATAGTTATCGGATTGAGCTTATTTTTTACAAAGACCCTTAAAAAAATGTTTTACATTTAATGAACAGCTCGGATGATTTGTATGGAACCCTTAATAGGCTCCACAATAAAATTTGTGCACAATCTGTCCACAGATGTCTGTGTGTAGCAGCTTTCCTTAGAATTATTGAAACTCTATACGAGGGCGGGCCCACAACGTAACTTCGTTGTAAACATGTTAAATGATTGGTCCCTTTACAACAGGGGTGTAGCTCTCAGAGTCTTCGGTCCGTTTCCCATCTAGACACGTAAATTGGAATGTTCGCACGACCCAGAATGATTTTACTTTCTTTCATCCTTTCTTTTTCACTTCAGAAAAATTTGCTCGAAGGAACTAAAAAAACCCGGGCCGCCCTGACTTTTCGAGGCCTAAAGAAGGGGCACCAAAAAAATTGTAAATTTTGGAAGATTTAAAGCAGTCGCACCTCGAGTTTTATCTTAGGGTCGGCTCCCTCTGTAGTCTCTTCCTCTGTGATGTAATACTAAAATTGAATTCCTTTACGTTGATATAGGGATGAATGCCTCGGTCAAATGCTATGGTGGATTTAGTATAAGAGCTGGTGGGTTGGGAGATCTGTGGTAGATTCAAGTTGAATGAAAATGCAGCTATACCGGTCGTAATTCCTTCTACAAGCATTTTTTTCCGGTGGTGGAGACAGGATCTCTACTCGGAAGAGGCCGAACTAAGAGGGAAATTTTTTTGATAAAAAATGAATGAGTTCGTAATTTAATGGGAAAATGACGGCCCAGGACGTGTTTTGATAATTAATACTCACCAAAGACAAGTTGAGAACATTTATTAATGCTGAAAATGTCCTTGACGGATATTAATTATTAAAACATGTCCTTAGCCATCATTTTCATCCCCTTTCTCCTAAATAAGTACAATTAGAATAGAATTTGCCTTTCTTGTTAAAAATAAAAACTTTGGCTCCGCCATTGATTTGGGTCTCAGCATGGACAATTCCTGAAATTGCTAGAAACTATATTCGTATTTTGTTCTGCATCACTTTTTTCTATTTTTTGCCACTGTTGAATTCGGAATACGGTTCCCCGGTATAACATCCTCAAGTTTTTCCAATTTCGGATATACACGGGGGCCGATATTTCAATGGTAAAACTTGGGGGCCGATATTTCAATGGTAAAACTTATTGTGAGCAGTTGCTATGCGCATATATTGCAAAGATTAAGTCTTCCTCCCGTCCTCATCCACCCATACTCCTATTATCGATCGGAGATAACATGAAAGATCAGCAGAAGTGGTTTTTCTTTAATACACATAGGCCCCGTTTGATAATGGATTTGGGAGTTGGGATTGGAGTAATAATCCCATGGGATTATTAATACTTTGTTTGGTAACAAAAAAATGTTCGGACTATTAGTCCTTTGGGATGTCGAATCCGGGGATTAGGGGGTATTAGCAATACCCTGTGGGACTTGGTATTCGTAGTCCGATCCCAACCCATTCTCATTACTAATCCATTTTCATTACCAATTTCTTCTATCAATCCAATCCCATCATCTAATCCCATCTCAAACAAACATGATATTAATAATCCCATCATCTAATCCCATTCCAAACAAACATACTCATTATCAATCCCTTCTCATAAATAATCCTATCTCATTTCCAACCCTAATCCTAATTTCATCTCCTTACGAATCTCATCTATTTATCCCCGTTATCAAACGGAGCCATAGGGAATAGCAAATAACTAGGCATCAAACAGTGGATTTGAGAGTTGAGCCTGGGACAACTAACAAGTCGCAGCCAAATAGGGTTGACGCCGTTATTTCTTAACAAAACCTTCTCTCTTTTTATTTATTTATTTATTTATATAAGAAAATAGGATTGGACAGAAAGATCCGTTTGTTTCTAGAGAAATTAGTAGTAAGTAGAAGCGTGAATACTTGGGAATCCTCGTTGAAAGAGAATAAGGTTGACCCCGTTATTTCTTTCCCACGTGTTCCAAACGGGGGTGTTTTTTTTAGGATAATTGGCCAATCTTAATTACTATTAGTGTAATGAATAACATTTGACTTTATAAGAGAAAAATGATAGTCGTATTTTTATTCCGACTTTGTAGAAATGGGTTCGAGTTTTAATTCATTTTACAGTCATTTTTCTTTTCCCAACTTGAATAACGAAGGCTGATTTTCCTCTTGCTATTTTTTGGGTTTCAACACAGATAATAGTAGCTGAAATTGCTAAAACTATAATCAACTTTGCCAAGGTTTTTCCGTTTGTTACTTATGTGTCACTTCTTATTCTACTCCTTCGAAGATAGGGGGTGGCATGCATGGACAACAATGGGCACTCATGAAAAAAGGGTAAATAAACTTCCATTTGAGGGAAGTTTTGAATTCGTGAAAACAAAACGTGGGTGAGTTTGGATTTAAAAAGTTGAGTGACTAATTTTTTTTGTACTTATTTAAAAAAATTTTGCATTTGTTTGTTTTGCGTCAAAATTTTGTGATTTATTGAATTGTCTTGACGAGAGGAATCGGAAATGTAAAAAATTTGATCGAAACTCGTAATTTTTTGAATAAAGACAAAAATAAGTCAATAAGACAATTTTTTTTTACTTATCTTTGTCTTTTAAAAAAAAATTGAGTTTCGATCAATTTTTTTTACTTTTTCGATTTCTCTCACCGAGACGAATCAATAAGTTACAAAAGTTTGATGCAAAACTAACGAATGCGAATATTTTTTTTTGAATAAAGACAAAAAGAAAAAGAAAAGAAATTACTATTTCACTTTTTAATCCAAATCACCCCATAGGGATATACCTCTGGATATCACGGGACTGATAGGGCTCTCCGCACTTAAATTTCTCATTAGGTCTCTCAATGCTATTCACACTACCTACAGATATTTTCCCACAAATGATGTAAATACAGAAATTGATCTTACCATAAGAAAACGAAGAATCATCAGTCCCCAATTTAATAGTATATACTCCAATAAAGTAACACCAACCATAAGGAAAGTTTGTTGTTAATCTTTTCAAAGTCAAGCCACCGGCCAATGGCCTTATCACTTGTGTCACTTCACTCCCTAACCCATACTGAAACCCAAGACTTTGGACTCTATCTAATGGTCGCTTAGTGATTAATTACCAAGAGAATATCTTCTTCACGGAGTTTACGGAGGTGAATCTCACACGTCCAAAGTGTTTTGGATGGTCCGAATTTTAAACAAATTTTTTAGGGAAAGAATTAAACTCTTTTTCAGAAAAATTTCATTAAAATTTAGACCGTTGATTGATTGTGGAGACAAACAGATGTGATCGTCCGCCTTCTTAAAAACGATGTTTATAGCGATTCCGTGGATACGTCAACCTCAATTACCAAACCCATGCCTTGTCATCCTTCTAGAGCTTACAAGGTATCCATCCACCAAATCCCAAGAATATATAGATATGCGTATAACTAAAAGTTGAGAGTTGCTCTCTGATTTCTTTACCCCAAGTCTGATCTAGAACAGAGGCATAATTACCACCAGAGTTCCCATATCATCCTCTCTTTCCTTTCTCATTATCCAAACACCCAAAACTCCAATCGTGCTTCTCACCAACTTAAGCTAGAAGTTGTCTTTCAGACCCACACATCATGGGTTTGAAGACTACATTGAGAACCATCTTACCCAGTTGCTTTAAGGCTAAAGAAACGCCCCGTGAGCTGAAAAGCCAAGTTTCTGAGCAATATTCGTCTAAGAGGCTATCACTTTTGGATTTGAGCAACCCCGATTCATCGCTTTCCATCAATGACATCTCCAATTCTGTGATTGGAACAAACCTTCATGTATTCACTCTCGAAGAGCTGAAATTGATCACTCAGAACTTTTCATCAAGCAACTACCTGGGTGAAGGCGGGTTTGGCCCTGTTCATAAAGGGTTCATCCATGACAACATTAGACCTGGCTTGGAGGCTCAGCCTGTTGCTGTCAAGTTACTAGATTTGGATGGCACTCAAGGCCACATGGAATGGCTGGTATGCAACACAACCCTGTTTTCTTCGCATTCTTTTCTTCCTTTTTCCTGAAAATTTGTGCGAATGTCACCATTTCTAGGCTGAAGTCATCTTCCTCGGGCAATTGAAGCATCCCCATCTGGTAAAGTTAATCGGATATTGCTGCGAGGAAGAGCACAGGCTTCTTGTTTACGAATACATGGCGCGAGGCAACCTAGAAAACCAACTGTACAGAAGTACTTCCTGCCCTTATCTCGCTAATTAAAAATCTTGCATGTCTGTTTGTATATCAATGGAAAATGCTTGTAGATATTGTTGTTAACATTCATTCAAATGAATGCAGGGCATTCTATTCCATTGCCGTGGTTAACTAGAATTAAAATTGCGGTTGACGCTGCAAAAGGCCTTGCTTTCCTCCATGGCGAAGAGAAACCAGTCATATATAGGGATTTTAAATCTTCCAACATCTTACTAGACTCTGTACTTCCTTCGCCTTCAGTAAACTCCTAATGTGCAACTTCATTATTCAACCAAGTGGAAAGATTATGATCTGTTGATTAATGTCCTTTTCTCAGGATTTCACTGCTAAGCTGTCTGATTTTGGTCTAGCAATGGATGGCCCTGAAGGAGACAAGACACATATCACTACACGTGTCATGGGAACGCAAGGCTATGCCGCTCCTGAGTACATCATGACAGGCAAGATACTAAATTTTAATCATTCAAAAGCTTATATTTGAATTGCAATGAAATATGTGAACCCTAAGGGGTGTACCCACTTTTTATCCTAAAATTCAGGTCATTTGACAACGTTGAGCGACGTATACAGCTTTGGCGTAGTCCTGCTGGAATTACTAACAGGGAGACGAGCTGTGGACAAGAGCCGTCCCAAAAGAGAGCAGATGCTAGTAGAATGGGCGCGACCCCTTCTGAGGGATCCTCAGAAGCTTCACCAGATAATTGACCAAAGACTAGATGGGCAGTACTCAAGAGAAGGGGCAAAGAAGGCTGCAGCCTTGGCATATCAATGCTTGAGCCACCGCTCAAAGTTCAGACCCACAATGAGTAATGTGGTCAAGACCTTGGAACCACTTTTGGACATGGATGACAAACCAGTTGGGCCCTTTGTGTACATCGTCTTCACCGAAGGCGAAAATGAAGAAGGAGAAGGAAAGAAGGCTGAAAAGAATGAGAATGAGAATGAGAATAAAGGCAAAGAAATGAAGAGAGAAAAGAAAGCTCAAGGTCTCCCCAGGCGGCCGAAAGGTCATAGGCACAGACGTCGACTAAGCTCATCTTGTTCGCAAGCTGTTTACTCTAACACTGCTCTGTATAGAACGATTTAGATTTATGAAGGGAGGGCTCTTCTTTAAGAATGTATTGTTTTTGTGCCAATAAAAACTCAGGCATGCTTTTTTCGACTTCAGAAAATTAGTTGCTGAATCTGAATTTCAAGCAGGTTCCTTTTTTTCAGCAGAGGTAAGAGATATTCAAATCCAACACATCACCACAATACCCAACAGTAGTTTCCTAGGGGACGGACAAACCTTTGTTCACAAAGTAGAACAATTGAAACATATGGTAGTCTTATGTGATTCAGAGACACGTACAATATAACTCATTATTCTTTCGAAATGCCTTGCGCATCACAACAAGAAAACCCAGAACACCAAAAACGATACCAACACCGGTTAACGCACAATCTAACAATTATAGAGAAACCTGAAAAGCAGGCCATTCTCACATAGTAGTATACAAAGGAAGTGGAAGTCGAGGCTTTGCCACAACAGCTAGCAGGAACTTCTTCGGCATCGAAAGCCCGAAAAGTTCCTCCATATTCAGATCTTCTTTCTTCATTCCATCAGGAATGTTCCAGGTAAATCCATGCAAAAGATTGGCCAAACCCGACTGAATCACCTTTAGTCCAAGCATGTAACCGGGGCACATTCTGCGCCCTGAACCAAACGGTAGCAGCTCGAAATCCTGCCCTTTGACATCCATCGTCTTTCCAATAAACCTCTCAGGGAAAAATTCGTTCGGTTGGTCCCACAAAGTAGGGTCCCGCCCAATAGTCCACACATTCACGAGCACACGGGTCCCTTTCTCGATGTCGTAGCCGGCTACCTTGCAATCTTCACGTGAGAGTCGGGGTACAAGCATTGGGGCGACAGGGTGCAATCGCATTGTCTCTTT
>BPLS01026929.1:0-15587 GCA_019656275.1 Rhododendron kiyosumense
AAAAAAAAAAAAAAATCCTATTCAATTAGGAATTGGAGAAAGAGATTAATTGTATTAATGTTTTTTAATATATGTCTAAACTAGGAGGAGCAGATATCTAATTAATATGGTTTCATTCAATTTAGGACCCTTTTGTCCCTAATATACTCTGCATTTGCGACTGTACCTTCATTAGTAGAGGAGCCCTGCTTGAATACAAAGCTTGGTTCGACTCGTTTACATATATAAGCACGACTATTGAGGGAGATTTATTTTGAAAGGACTACTGAGGAATTGGAAAATGAAAAATTGATTAATGAACGGGTCTGTTAAAATTTCGAGACTCCCTTTCCGCAGTACGGCCATTCATTATGATCCAATTGAACTTCCTCTCAAATTCAAATTTCATTTCTTACTACAATTACATTGCATTTAATATTATATCACAATTAATTCAATGAAAGATAAAATACCATTAATCATAACAAAATATTACTACATGTGTTTCTGTGCATAGCCGCATGATCTTGTTAAGTAGCAACCTTATCCTTTTTTTTTTTCATGGATTTGAATTCGCGGAGGGACTATGCAGTCAACTATTTTGTGAACTCGCGCTGAATGCACTTTATTAATGAGACGGTTTATTTATCAGATTCAGAACAAATCAAAATGCATTAGGCCTTGTTCCCCCTAAACTAAAATTTATGTTCAGCCATGTTTTGTCTTTATTCAAAAAAAAAAAAAGTTTGTTAGTTTTGCACCAAAATTTTATAGATTATTAGTTTGTCTGGATAAAAAATTATGACATTTACCCAATAATTTTTGAAAATATCTAAGAAAATTTTGAATAAGCCAGGTTTTCTGAAAATATGTTTTGAATTTCAATTCATGTTTGAGACGAACTTACCGAATGACCAGCCCACACACATGCTAGAAATGGACCCAACTAAGGCCCAAAAAAGGTGTGTAAGGTATTCAAGGGAAGGGAAAATGTCGGCTAAGAACGTGTTTTATAGATATTTCTTGTATGGATTGTGCTTTCTAACAATCAATTAAAAGTGAATGTATCAGATCATTGAAATATGACTTAGACCCTATTGAAATATGACTTAGGCCCCGTTCCGGAACTCAATATAAGTACTTATTTTTTAAGAACGTAATTTCAAGTTTAAAAATAATGTGTTTACGCAAATAATTTTCATACCAATATGGATCTTGTTTGATAGACCTTATCGAGATCTCTTTATACGGTGCAAAAAAAATTAAAAAATTATTTTTTATTTACATTAATTTTTAGTTCGAAAATATAAAATAAGTACTTATTTTTTAAGAATGTGTTCTGGAACGGAGCCTTAGACCCTGTTTTGCTTTATTTAAAAACCTTCTTTTTAAAAAAGAAGGTAATTTCAAAATTAAATATAACGAAAATAAAAAATAATTTTTCAATTTTTTTTGCACCGTTTAAAAGATCTCAATGAGATCTATCAGAAAAATTATTTGCGTGAACACATAATTTTTAACCTTAAAATTCATCTTCTTTTTAAAAACGGCAACTTTTTTCGAAATGGGTACAACCTGCTATGGAGGTAGAAATCGATCGTGCAGTCTCCCAAGAGTTCTTACAACTAAGATCGCGTGATGAAACGGCGTTGTTTGGATAAAACTCGCATGTTAGCCTGCGAAGTCCCTGGACCACGACATCTAAGTCCAGTACCTTTTGTGATGGGTCATCATCTAAACCGGCATTCGACTCTTTAGGCTTCTCTTGTTCGGCGACGGTATGCACTTGAAACCCTAATCTCAGGCTCAGCTAGGTACTCTCTGTTGTGAATTTTGTGTTTTTCTTCATGGGTAGTCCTTTGTGCATTCTGGTAAAAACTATCTTTACGTTATTGACGACTTGCAAGGGAAGGGGAAATAGGGTGTCAGTCTCGATTGAGGGGAAGCTCTGTCCCTCATGCTTTGTTTGGTTGATTAGAAAATGTAGGAAAATAGAAGCTGAAGTTAACCCATTTGAACTCTCAAATATCTGCTTTGTTCTTTACTTTTTTGGGTAAATTTCTGCTGGTTCTTAACATTAGCAACGACGACAACGAAAATAAAATGACCGGGCCGATGGGCGATGAAATGTAGGAAAGCAAGAAGGAACAACGGGAGTGTAGGAATTTATCAATTGGTTTTGCTCACGCGGTTGCCTGCATTTTCCTGAGAAGGGTCTTAAAATGTTTCTCCTGTATGCGCACGCTTTATATTTTGCAAGAACGACTAAATAGAGGAAAAGTTAAACCCACCTTTTCCTTCTTATTTCTATGCTTCGTAGCAGTAGAAGAAAGTGAAAGAGTAGGGAGATTGTTTCCCGTCTGTGTTTTGTCCCCTTCAACAAATTTTCAAGATTAAGACAATTTGAAAATTTGAGCTTAATTATGAAATCCGAGAATTAATTTTCTGCCTTGATATAACTAGCAGAGTGTTATTTTTGGGTCAGGACAAGGAAAGCATTAGTTAAAGACTTTAGGCCCCGTTTGATAACCCTCCAAGGGGTTGGGATTGGATTGTTAGAGTGGGGGTATTAACAATACCTTGTTTGGTTTCAAAAAATGGTCCGGACTAACAATCCCATCGGATTGCTAATACCCCAATTTGGGGGTATTGCTAATACCATCTTGGAGATGGAATTAATAATCCCATCCCGACCTATCCTCCTTATCAATCCCTTCTCATTACCAATTTCTTCTATCAATCCAATCCCATCATCTAATCCCATCTCAAACAAACATAATATCAATAATCCCATCATCGAATCCCATCCCAAACAAACATACTCATTACCAATCCCATCTCATTACCAATCCCAATCTTAATCCCATCTCCTTACGAATCCCATCCACCTATCACCGTTATCAAACGAGGCTAAAGTTGACAAGGGTACATTGAGAGAAGATGAGATTAGGCATCAAAACTAGATGTGTACATCCCAACTATTTTGGCACCCCTTCAATAGATGATCACATGCCAAACCAGACCCCAAAGAGATACGTCCAACAAGAAAATTGAATGATCCAATAAAGAGGAATACAAAAGGAGAAGTAAAAGAGACCCAAAGCCAAAGTTTGTTCTGCAGATTTCAATTCTGATCTTCCTAATCCTTTCCAAGCATCTTTTAAAAGTATCCACACTGTAGTCCTTTACTCCTTTATAATTCATATCGTGCTTTTCTTTGAACCATATTGCCACCCTAGTCTTGATCAAATCCCCAATCTCACCCACATCCGGAGCAATGTTTTTGTTGATACAATCATTTCTAGCCTTCCAAATTGGGAACATCCCTACATGTATACTAGTTTGTATTTTCCGATCATTTCCCTTCCAAATTAGTAAACTCTTTTGAAACCCATTTGATAACAGTAGCAAGATGTTAGCGGGAGATACCAACTGAGATTCCACCAGTTAATTTTGATAGACCACACCTTCCATGTGAATATTGGCATTGCAACAGAAGTGGCACTGGTGTTTCAATCTCAGTTGCAGTGTTGCATAGAAAGCACATCCCTCTTGACCACTTCCTTCTTGGGCATTAATGCCTCTTGTAGCAAGAACCGACCTGGATGCAATTCTATTTTGAGTAGCTTGCGAAACAAAAATTTCCTCCTTTCATGGACATAAATTTTTACAACTTGATCCCAGAATCTTGTTTGATGGATGCATGAATTCCTCCAACTTTGCATGAGAATATGTGATTTGCACTCCAGGTCCGGTATAAAGATTCATCCCTGCCATTGTGAATTGCTACCCCATACAACATCTTTAACGATGTTCCTTAACAGATATCCTAAGCTAAGATAACAAATATGATAAGATCCTATGCCTGGGGTGTAATTTACGCTTAAGGGTTTGGAGTAATGCTTATCATTGATATATTACTTTTCTGCTTTTGGTGTTGATTGTCTTTTTAGGAGTTGCTTTGTTTTACGTGTTTATTTATTGCCTTCAGGCTTCTTGTCCTCTATTATTGGTTCTGTGTTTTACCCCAGGTTCTTTTTTAGCGGTGCGTTGGTTTAATGATTTCTTTTACCACATTAATAACATACATCATATTTTGTCAGGTAACTTATTAACTTGATTGCACAAATTCATTAGTTTGTTCTTGTAGCAGCACTACTACATACACAAAAATATGCAAAGAAATATCTCGGCGGGGCTTAGATTCATTCGAGATATGATATCACTTCATCAGTTTTTTAATCTGAACAACACGTTTTTTCTGCTTACCCTGTAATGTTGGATTCTGTGGTCCTATCTTTTTCTGTTCTAGTAAGGATGCTAATTATATGTTCTTAATATTTTCCAGGACGGGTATTAACCGGTAAGTCATGGATGCAAGTGGTTCACTTCCCGATTCTCAAAAGCAAACCAAGAAGTTTCAAAAGCATAAAAAGTATGAAATTGACAGAGACATCATCAGCAACTTACCTGAGAATGTTCTCACTCACATACTCTCATTCATTCCTACAAAGTATGTGGTCCGAACTAGTGTATAGGGGATTTCAATCAAGTCCTCAAGGTGGGTGACAAGTTGGGAGGTAATACTTTTTGATCATGGTTGTATTAGAGCTTTTCATGATACTACTATGTTAAATGATTGTGGGCTAGTTGACTTAGAATGTAAAGGCCCCAGATTTACTTGGAGAAATAACAGGGCTGAGGGAGGTTTTACTATGCAACGGATAGATTTGGCTTTTGCCAATTTGGAATGGAGGGAGAAGTTTGACACAACTTTAGTCTTTGTGGAGGCTGCTGTGGGATCAGATCACAATCCGCTGGTCCTTAATACAAATTTCTCTTTGAATAGGGTGAGAAACCGTTCCGGTTTGAATCTTTCTGGACCACTGAGGAGGAATGCCATCGTATAATTTCTGAATCTTGGGATAAATTGGTGGAAGGACCAGATATATATGCTGCGTCTATGTAAGAAGTTAAGGGTGTGTAAAGAGAATCTTATGGTCTGGCATAAGGAGAATTTTGAGGATATGCGGATCAAGATTGCATCTTTGAAGGAGCAGGTGGCTTCTATTCAGAAGGAAAACGATAAGGGGTTCTGTCCTGATAATTATGTAAATGAAAAGGTCGTACTTACTAAATTGGAGGATCTGTGGCAAAAAGAAGCGATGATGTGGCACCAGCGTTCACGGGTGAACTGGTTAAGGATGGGAGACAAGAATACCCGTTTTTTCCATCTAACTACAGTTAATAGGAGGCAAAGAAATCAAGTGGTGAAACTTAAAGATGGGGATGGCGTCTGGCAAACTGAGCAGAAGTGTATTGCTGATACAATCAAGGGGCATTTTCAGAAGCTATATTCACCTCCACCATCCAGGGACATGGAGGATGTTATCCCTCTGGTGGAGCCTGTTGTTTCAAATGAGATGAATTCAGCCCTTACTAGGCCCATTTCTAGAGAGGAAGTGAAGGCGGCGGCATTCCAGATGGGTCCTCTGAAAGCTCCAGGTTTTGACAGTTTTCTGGGGTTATTCTATCAGAAATACTGGGAGGTGGTGGGGGAAGACGTCTTCAAAGCTGCTAGGGATTTCTTTGAAGGTGGCTATCTTTTGAAAGAGTTGAACCACACAAATGTCATGTTTATTCCCAAGGTATCTATCCCTGAGTCTATGAGCCATTTTTGCCCTATTAGTCTGTGTAGATTCAACTATAAAATACTCTCCAAAGTAATGACGAACAGATTGCAGCCCTTTATGCACGATATTATCACTGAGCAGCAGCCTGCCTTTATCCCCGGGAGATAAATTCATGATAATATCATTGTAGCTCATGAAGGTTTCCAATACTTGAAACGTAAAATGGGGGGGAAAGAACGGTTGTTGCTGTCAAGCTGGACCTCAACAAGGCTTATGACAGAATATGTTGAGACTTCCTCATATGGGTTATGGAGAAAATGGGGTTCAGTGCTACTTGGATTGGGTGGGTTAAAGAATGTGTTTGCTCTGTTAAGTATTCGATTACGGCCAATGGGGAGCAGGTTTGCAGCACTATACCCAGCAGAGGACTCCGTCAGGGTGACCCTTTGCTTCCGTTCCTCTTCCTCATTGCTTCTAATGTCTTCTCTATTCTGATAAACAAGGCAATTATCAAGAAGTCTTTGGTGGGCATCCGTATGCAAAAGAAGTGCCCAATTGTTTCCCACCTTATGTTCGCAGATGACTCACTGGGTTTTCTCGAAGCAAAGACAGATGTGTGCTCAAACTTCAAGGAGCTGGTGATGAGTTTCAGTGAAGCCTCTGGTCTATCCATTAATTTTCAGAAATCCAGTCTGTTTTTCTTTGCTAATACTAATGAGGAGTTGAGAAATGAGATAAAGGATATTTTTGGAATGGATGTCATGGCTGAGGGGTCTAAATACTTAGGCCTGCCCATGCTTTGGGTAGGTCCAAGAAGGAATCAATGGCATTCATTAAAGACAAGATTTTGGGGAAGATCCAAGGATGGAACAGCAGAACACTCCTACAAGCGAGCAAAGAGGTATTGATTAAGTCAGTTGTTCAGGCCACTCCCATGTATCCAATGATGTGTTTTAAATTGCCATCATCTTTGTGTTCCTCTCTGAATTCAATAATTGGCAAATTCTGGTGGGAAAACGGGGATGGAGGAGGTAAAATCCATTGGGGGTCCTGGGAAAAATTAACAGAGGCAAAAGGGAATGGTGAATGGATTTTCGTGACTTCTAGGCCTTCAATTGTGCCCTGCTGGCAAAGCAATTCTGGAGAATGGTGCAAAATCCCAATGCCTACTGGGTTCGAGTTCTCAAAGGTCTCTATTTTCCTAACTCTTCGTGTATGGAGGCTGAGAGAGGGGCAAGCCCTTTGTGGCTTTGGAGTAGCTTAGTAGAGGGGAAGGCCTTTCTTCAGCAAGGACTAAGGTGGAATGTGGGCAATGGTGATAATATAAATTTCTGGGGTGACAACTGGATTCCAAATTGGTCTAGCGAAAATTCAGTTTCTATTCCACCTTTAGACTGCCAATGGACAAAAGTTTCTGATTTTATCTATCCCTCTACTAATGAGTGGGATGTGGAGAGATTACAGAGTTTGGTTTCAGCAGAGGAAGTCAGTACAATACGAAAATCCCTGTTAGTATTACAAAGTCTGCTGATCAAGTCATTTGGGGGTCACACGAGGAACGGAAGGTATACAGTTAAGTCGGGTAATGCGCAAGCTTATAAGTCTTAAGTCCAGGGGCAGAGCTTGTCGTCCATCCTCCTCCCACAGACTTCCCAACAAATTCTGGATGAAGCTTTGGGCAACACCAACTATTCCGAAGGTTTGTAATTTCATTTGGAGAGTTATTTGTAACTGGGTGGCATGCAAAGATAATCTAAGCAAGAAAAAATGTGCAAACTCCCCTCTGCGCCCTATTTGTGAGCTTGAACAGGAGTCTGTGGAGCATAAGCTGTTTAGATGTCTGTGGACAGGCTGTTTGGTTAATTTGGGTGCAGTCTGTCTTTTTGGATCAAGTAATACCCTATCAACACAGCAGATAAATGGTTTGAGGAGCTGTTGTGTGGAAATCTAGCTAAGGAATCGACCACAGAGACGGTGGGGTTAATCTTTCAAGTGTGCTGGGCTATTTGGAAGGCCAGGAATGAGAGCATTTTCAATGGAGTGATGTCTAAACCTGAGCAGACTATTGACCAGGCCAGGAGGGCCAACTCTGATTATTTACAAGCGTCTTTTGAAGGTGTCAAACAGAGAACTATGAAGTCCAACAGAGTAGTAAAGTGGTCTCCTCCTACCACCTCTTTTATGAAATTCAAATGCGATGGCGCTTTTTCTTCCTCCCGCAGCTCAGCTGCCGTTGGCTTTTAGCCAGAGATTGTGGTGGATGAATGCAGTTTTTTAGATCTGGTAGAATTGTTGCCTCTTCTGCTTTGGTTACCGAGGCGTGGGCTTTACATATGGCAGTAGATATGGGGATCTTCAAAATAGTTTTCGAATCGGATTGCAGAACTGTTATTGACCGTCGCAACAGCAAGGAGGATCAGAATCTGTGGGAAGTCCCAGCTCTGGTGGCAAATATGAAGAAGTGGGCAATGAACAAGGACTGGACTTTCATCTGGGCTGGTAGAGAAAGGAACAAAGCTGCTCATTAGATAGCTTCTAGGTGTTTGGAAAATAGGTTTAATGGCTCCCCAGCTTGTATTCCGCTTGGTTTGGCTAACCTTCTGTAAGTTCTGTTCAAGGATTGTCTTTCTTAGTTGTTTTTGTTTCCGTTAGTTGAATAATCAAAAAAAAAAAAAAAAAAAACCACCATGAGCTAAGCGGGCAGCAGGATGTTGATATCCGAATTTCAGGACGACATTTTAATCTACCTCTTCCTATCCTCATGGGAAAATTCCGGAGCAAATCTAATCAATCGGGATATGTATGGGCCCGTGGAATATATTACTATTAAAGATGATAATGTCATTATTCAATTTATTTGTTTCACACTAAATTAAATTATCAGGAGCGAAAGACCGTAAAACCAAGTATATATAGTCGTTAATCGAATAAGTACATTCGGGAAATAATTAACTCCATATTTGTGTTACTGCATAGTTAACGGTGATGATGAGTATTCTACCTATCTCTATCTGGTCAATTGCCTACGGAAAAGGAAATAAAAAGGTTTCGCATTTAATTTCTTACTACTAGATAGTAGAAACTACTTTGCTCTATTCTCGTATTGTTAAAGAGACATTTCTTTCGTTTGTTCTTTGTTTTTGGTACATACTAGGAGAAGCACACCAAGGATCGATGGTTCCACGAGCTTTATGGCTAGTGGATGTACAAAGAATAGTAATACGATGGGTCTGTAAACATTTTGGAGTAAGAACATTTGTTGGTTCGGCCCTTGCATGAACTTCGATTCTTGTTCTAGTCTAGCAATAGCGGCGGATTGAAATCCGATCGAGGCAAATCTCCCAATATCCCCTCACTAATATTGTTCACTGTTTCAGATTGGGTGAAGTTCATTTGTTAATTGTCCGTGTGATTTCGATAGACCAGACAGATGGTGTGTTAAACATAAAATATTTCTTTTGTCACCTCAAAAAAAAAAAAATTCAATATTTCTTTGATCGATCTTATATACATTGTCGAGTAATTGTTTGTCCGGCCAGTAACATTTTTTTGTACCATACCATGGTGGATTTCGTTGTTTTGAATTGAAGCAAGGCATACCTATAGTTAGAATTAAAAATCACCAACCTGTATACGACATAATCATTCGTTACTCATTGCGAATCTTGAAGAATTTCTTTGACTATTTTTTTTTCCCTTTTGAAGAGTCTTCAATGCATTGTCTCGTCTAATCTTCGGGTACATATAACCAGCTTTCTTATATAGACTAGATGACTATCGGGCCTAAGCCCTATATGTGAGATCAAGGAATGAAAATCAAAATCCAAAATTAGCCCACCAGTTCAGATTAGAACGATAGATCTCCAACATAAGAGCACTAAGTTTTGACCTAGATTTCTTAGACTGCTATTTAACTTCTGACAAGGCATTCCTCTGTTGGAATGACAATGGGCCGGAATGGGCTAAATTTCACTTCTCCCGTTTCGTGTAGGGGCATATATGCTTTTTACATGGGCGGAGCAGTGTTGGGGTTGGGCAGGGCCCCGGTCTCTCTTAGTTGTGAAAATTAAGTGTAAAAACTTGTTGTAATGTTAACAATTATGATTTGATTGGATAAAAAAACATGTCGATTGACATTCTCGTTGCTCAATTTCTTTCATAAAAAAAAATGTGCGACAATTGTACAAATAAAAGGTAATGAAAATAAAAATTCTACTATGATATAATTACTATACACTTCGGTAAAAATGTTATGTCTATGAAGCCGATCCCCTCGAAATGAAATTGGCTTCGCCACTTGCTTTTTGTACTTGTGAACACACTGTATTCTTTATCTGAAAAAGACCCCACAAATATCTTTAAGCTCAAATTAGAAAAACTCTTTGATTTAAAATACCAGGAAAATGAGTAAGGATATACCAAATGAGAAGATAGGGGCAAAAGGATATATAGTGCGAAGTTTTCAAGTGTAGAAAATAGGAACTTCGAATTACTGTTTTCTAGGAGATCAAATAAAAATAATCATTTTTTCTATCAATCATTCTACCTCCACACTCACTTACACACCTACACTCATAACTGTGCGGGCTCCACCTCTTTTGTGAGTGAGGATGTGTAATTAGTGGGTGTCTGAGTAGGTGTGGAGTTAGATCTTTCTTTTTCTATATACATTCTTACTTTGTTTCGATGGAAAATTATGAGTTATATTGTTCACCACAATTTTCTTAATTAGCTTAATGTAATTTATAATTACCGTGGAAACTTCAATCCATTAGTAATCCTTACCTATTTTAATGAATTTATTCACCAGAAATTATGATTTATTTTGATCGATCGTTCAAATTAATAAGAACCCAACCACCCTGCTAGTGTACATGTTTTTACGTCTTCCAAAAAAGTTCCTGCGCCACTCAACGCTTTAGGAATAGGTTGCAGCTTCCTGCAATATATTTGATTTTGACATTTAACTTCCCCCTGAAGTGCACCTTTGTTTTGTGTTTCTCCCCCACACATGGGTGTGATCCTTACTACAAAAGAGCCTGGGGTGATCCTTACTACAAAAGATCGAGCGTGGTCCCACATTGATTTATGGCGGGGATTGGAGAAGGGTTTCAATTCTTTTGAAGCATCACAATGTGCTAGCACCTAATAATCACTCAAATGGTGCTACCTAGCAGCCTCTCCTCCTACTTATTAGAATTATGGCGGTGTCGCTAAATGGCATACGGGCTGGGGGACAAGCTAGCCTAAAGGGTATAAATCAACACACCAAGTACTCGCGCAAGCTCCGGCAAAAATTGAACCCTCGATCACCTTCTATGTGAAAGAAGTGAGAAAGTGTCGAGAGAAATAATGTTTTATAAAGGTTTTTCAATATATACCGTCTTAGTTGCGTATTAATTCTCTCAAGTTCCTACATTAGAAATCCTTAATTCAAATCTTTTGCAAGGGGAAGAAGATAAGTCCACGCACGTCAAAAAAAAAAGGAAATGATGTCAGGAGTAAGATATAGTATATCAATGCCTATCAATATATATACACACACAGAGAGTATTTCAATTACAGTAACATAATAAATTTAACAAAAAAGAAATGTGATGAAGAAATACCGGACTGCACTCTATATATCCATCAACCCCCTCCCTCCCTCCCTCTCTCTCTTCTATATCCATCAATCCCCACCCTCTCCCTCCCTCCCTCCCTCTCTTCTATATCCATCAACCCCCACCCTCTCTCTCTCTCTACCGTGATCCTTCCGTTGGCCAGCATCATCCTGGTTGGAGTAGCAGTTGGGCTCCTAGGATTATGTATAGTTGCATTTTCTGTGATGGTGGTGGCTAATTGTCGCCAGATATTCAAACCATCCCATGAACAAGATAATCAGGAGCCAGAGCTAGAGCCAGTACCAGTACCAGAACAACAACAACAACAACCATCACCACCACAAACACCATCCCCATCCTCATCTCCAGTACTGATCTTGCCACCACCCCCTCCCCCACACCTGGTACCATCACCCTCACCATCACTATTTCCATCTCCACCTGCTTATGTTTTACCTAGACCCTCAGCATCACTACTACCACTATCACCATCCTCATCCTCACTGGCCTCATCACCATGATCATCTCCGCTCTTACGACTTACAGAGACCCTCGGCATCCCTACTACCGGCATCAGTACCCCCACGGCCGGCAGCCGACCGTCTCCCCAGAGAGGAGCTGGAGGTACTCCCCTTCGCCACATAATCCTTGCGGCACGGGCCTCCATGTCCATTACTTACAAGACATGCAGATTGATATGCGCACCCCAGTACTTAATTGTCGTTTTCAGTTGAAGATATATATATATATATATACACACACACACACACTAGTATGAACAGAACAATGTAGTACAGTAATTTCTTATGAGCTAGCTTACGCATTACAATATGGTACTATTAGATGATTGATCATACGAATGGTTTTTATTTCAATTTCTCTCTCTTGTGGTCTCTTTCGATAATTTATTCTACTTGATATTCTGAAATGTTTCAAATTGGCCTCTTATTTGCTCGTTGACCCGCTGAAATCATCCAAATCACGTGCCCGTCAATTCTTTCCTTAATTAGTTTTGTTTCTGTTCACCCCATCGATTAGTTGATCTTTATATAGGTAGCTAGTTATAAAAGAAAATTGGCGTTTAACATATTCTTTCACATTGCTTAGCGGAATAAGGCCTTATTCATGTTGTTCCGTACCCGTGCTTTTTTCGTGCCCGTACTTTATTCGTGCAGTTGTCGTGCCCGTGCCATGTTTTTAAATGTCACCCCTACCACTTTTCACAACTATTGTGCTTGATGAACACAAATTATTGTTGTTAGTTCTTAAATGCGCATAATATAGAAGCCTCCCCCCGAAGTACTTCGTCTATGACGGCGTCTACCATCTCGTCCGTTGTGAGTGAGGATGTGTAATTAGTGGGTGTCTGAGTAGGTGTGGAGTTAGATTTTTCCTTTTTTCTATATACATTCTTACTCTGTCTCGATGGAAAATTAGGAGTTATATTATTCACCACAATTTTCTTAATTAGCTTAATGTAATTTATAATTACCGTGGAAACTTCAATCCATTAGTAATCCTTACCTATTTTAATGAATTTATTCACCAGAAATTATGATTTATTTTGATCGATCGTTCAAATTAATAAGAACCCAACCACCCTCCTAGTGTACATGTTTTTACCTCTTCCAGAAAAGTTCCTGCGCCACTCAACGCTCTAGGAATAGGTTGCTCCTGCAAAAAGTATATTTGATTTTGACATTTATGCCTTGTTTGGTTTAGTTTTTGAAAAATTGTAGGGGTAATAAGTGGAGAGAGATAGAGAGAGAAATGTTGGAAGAAGGAAGAATCTAGGGGGAATTTTTTGAAAAATTCTTTTTGAATTTGAAAGAGAACAAGGCATTAACTTCCCTGGAAGTGCACCTTTGTTTTGTGTTTCTCCCCTACACATGGGTGTAGGGCTATAAATGAACTGAATCATTCGTGGACTGTTCGAAGCTCGGTTCGGTAAGAGCTCGTTCGAATTTGATTCGTCTGCTAAACGAACTGAACCTGAACCTCAATTCTAGGTTCGTTCCGTAAATGAGCCGAACCTGAGCCTAACGGTATTCGGCTCGGTTAGGTTCGCGAACCTATACTTAAATTTAATTAATAATTCAGTAGAGGTCTATTTGTAAATATAAAAATTTTTAAGGTTGTATATATAATTCAATACTTATTTTTCTCCTAAATTCTATACGATCAATGAGAGAGTTTGGGTTCGCTTGAGTTTAATAAGTTGAGCTGAATCAAACCTGAGTTTTGACGAGCTCAATTCGAGCTTAGATTCAGCTTGGCTCGATTCATTTGTATTTAACGAGCCAAACTCGAGTCAAAATGTTCAAGTTCGAATCGGATTCGAGTCGAATTCGAGCCAAATTAGTATCTTAACAAACCCAACTGAGCCGAACCCGAGCCGAACTAGTACCTTAACGAACCCAACCGAGCCGAACCCGAGCCTTGAAAAATTTTAACGAACCGAACTCGAGCTAAGTTGTCTAGCCTCTAATCGAACTCGAGCTGAACTCATACCTTGACAAACCCGAACCGAACTTAACAGGATTCGACTCGATTCGGTTCGTTTACTGCTTTACATGGGTGTGATCCTTACTACTACAAAAGAGCCTGGGGGGCGATCCTTACTACAAAAGATCCAGCGTGGTCCCACATTGATTTATTGCGGGGATTGGAGAAGGGTTTCAATTCTTTTGAAGCATCACAATGTGCTAGCACCTAATAATCACTCAAATGGTGCTAGCTAGCACCATCTCCTCCGAAGCCAATTCCACCGCACCGCCCACCACACGCTCGCCGGGCCCACTCTGGTCACTGGACGGCCGATTCGAACCGTTCAAAAATTCTAAAAAAAAAACCCGAGTGGACTTACGTGAGAATCAACGGCATCCGACTTGTGTAAGTGCTCGATCCGAACTTCAAAAAATCAGATGATCCGAGCCATTAAAAGTGGAGTTCAGATCAAGCACTTACACACGTCGGATGCCGTTAATTCTCACATAAGCCCACTCGGTTTTTTTTTTTATAGAATTTTTGGACGGTTCGGATTGGCCATCCGGTGGCTAGAGTGGGCCCGGCGAGAGTGCGGTGAGCGGTGCGGTGGAATTGGCTTGGTGGTATCCATCTCTTGTTTGTTTTTTTCTTCTTATCATAGTTACTTTATCTATTTATTTATTTATTTTCCTTATTTATAGAATGGCTGCTTCTAATTTCTCTTTAATTATTTAGATTATTGTTTTCATAGGTTGTGAATCTGGATTGGAACGAAATGTCATACAAGCTAAGTTTTGTGCGAGTACTGGATAGAAACAAAACCTATCATAGTCAGGAATTGATTCCGAGAGACCAAAAATAGCAGTTAATAGGCATATGGCCTGGAGATATACTAGACCATGATCATGGCCTAAAATATATACCGAAGGATATCATGGCCTAAATAGCAGTTGATAGGAAACTTGGCCTTCTTTTTCTTTTTGTTTCTACTTAGTGAAGTAGTGGTGAACCAAGAAACAAATACATATTTGTAATTAGCATTTGTCTGCTAATAAAGGTTTCTCTTTTTCTTTCTTTTTTTAATAGTGAAAAGAGAAATTATACTCCTCTCCAGTCTCATAAGGTTAGGCCCCAACGAAATTTCGTGCAATTTTCGTGCAATTTTGAACTGAAAAATAAGTTTACTTATCAAAATAATTTTTTGTACAATATGGATCTTATTTAATAGATTTTGATGAGATCTTTTGAACAGTGCAAAAAAAATTTAAAAAAAATTCTTTAAGTAATATGTTAATCTTGAGTTCGAAAATTGCTCGTAGTTTCATGGAGGACCAATTTTATGGGACAGAGGAGTATATAATTTTTGTTTGTCACTCGATAGATGTCTGGCCTATTTCTAAGGGGATGGAAAAGTGGTGTCGCTAAATGGCATACGGGCCGGGGGCAAGCTGGCCTAAAGGGTATAAATCAACACACCAAGTATACTCGTGCAAGCTCCGGCAAGAATTGAACCCTCGATCACCCTCCATGCGAAAGAATTGAGGAAGTGCCAAGAGAAATTATGTTTTATAAAGGTTTTTCAATATATACCGTCTTAGTTGCGCATTAATTCTCTATGGTTCCTACATTAGAAATCCTTAATTCATTTCTTTTGCAAGGGGAAGAAGATCAGTCCACGCGCGTCAAACAAAAAGGAAATGATGTCAGGAGTAAGATACAGTATATCATTGCCTATCAATATATACACACACAGAGTATATCAATTACAATAACATAATAAATTTAACAAAAAAGAAATGTGACGAAGAAAAACCGGACTGCACTCTATAAATCCATCAACCCCCTCCCTCCCCCCCTCTCTCTCCATCAACCCCCTCCCTCCCTC
>BPLS01026929.1:15987-48198 GCA_019656275.1 Rhododendron kiyosumense
TTATTTTTTTATTATTTTTAATGATTCTTAGCTGAAACTAGAATTGTAATTTTTTTTTTTATGATAAAAGACAGAAAAGATGACAGTTTAAAACTGTCATCTTTGACTTTTTTATTACACTTTTAAAAAGTCATCTTTCGAAAAGATGACAGTTTTAAAGCACTTTAATGACGTTTCACAACTGTCATTTTCTACTTTCAATTACGTTTAAAAAGTGTCATCTTTATAGATATTGATGACAGTTCCAAACTGTCATTTTAAGCTTCAGACTTTTAATGTCAGCTCCATAGATGACAGTTTCAAAACTGTCATCTTTCATATTTAATGACACTTTTAAACTGTCATATTTTACGATTATTGTAGTAGTGAGTTGGGCTCCTAAGATTATGTATAGTTGCATTTTGCGTGATGGTGGTGGCTAATAGTCGCCAGATATTCAAACCAGCCCATGAACAAGATGATCAGGAGCTAGTACCGGTACCAGAACAACAACAACCACCGCCACCACAAACACCATCCCCATCCTCATCTCCAGTACTGATCTTGCCACCACCCCCTCCCCCACACCTGGCACCATCACCCTCACCAGCAGTACTATTTCCATCTACACCTGCTTATGTTTTACCAAGACCCTCAGCATCACTACTATCACTATCACCATCCTCATCCTCACCGGCCTCATCACCATCCTCATCTCCGCTCTTGTCACTGCAACTGCCTCCTCCCTCTTACGACTTACCGAGACCCTTGGCATCATAAATGTGAATTAGAAAACTAAAAATTGGGGTAATGAAAATCACAAATTGTCGTAATTTAGATATACGGTATACCCTGTATACTATAACTTTCCCCCAATTCCATTCTTTCCTTTGTTTTGGCACTATTTTTCCCCATCCGATAGTTCATCTTCAGGAAGCAAGTTATAAAAGAAATTTGTTTTTATCAAAAAGATGAGAATAACTTATTCACGGAGAAACTATGAATATTATTTACGGAGAAGCCGTGAATAAGTTATTCACGGAGCCACGCAATAACACCCATCCATCTTGGTAATCAATAGTTGAGATTATTTTTAAATTTTGACCGGTAATAAATATCTTTGACCGGTAATAATTTGTTTTTTAATCTGAATCGTTCAAAACACTTTTAAACGCATAAAATTGAATTCCATAAAACTTATTCACGGTTGTTCTGTGAGTAAGTTATTCTCTTCTTGCACTCCAAGGTTTGCAGTATTAACCTTCTTTTTCCCTTGATCTTGTGGTCCCTTTTGATAATTTTGCTTGATACCCTGACGGTGAAATGATTCCGTTGGACTGTCTGTAATTAATATTAGCCTCTTTTTTTTTTTAACGGTGAAACAAAAGATTTTTTTGAAAGAAAAAGGATTACAAAACAACAACAACATCATCAACTAGCTGTTTAAGTACTTTTATAATTGGGCTCTAGAAATTGCAGCTAGAAGAGAAATTATTCGTTGCCCTTGGGGCAACAAATCATCTTTGACAGATGTTGCTTTCACCAATCAAAATTTTCCCTGCCGACACAATGTCAGACTCTTGCCCCCTCACTCTTGACAGAGAAACAGAGAAACGTACCAAACGGAAGAGAACAGACGGAAATGAATAGACGTTAGAGTCACTTACCTTTTGTTTTTTCAATTTTATATTATATTTGGATTGGTGTTTTGAAATTTTTTTGAAAAATAGTACGGATAATAAGTGGAGAGAGATAGATAGAGAAATATTAGAAGTAGGGAGAATCTAGAGAGAATTTTTTGAAAAATTCTTTTTGAATTGTAAAGAGAATAAAGCATTAAAAATTTCTGGTTTTTCTCTCTTGCTCTACTTTTCCCTCTCATTTTTTTCCGAGAGAAACTTATTCACGGCTCCGCTCAATCTCATCCGTTCATTTGCGCAATTAATGATTGAGATGTGTTTTCAATTTTGACCAATTTTTAATCTGAACCATCCCAAACACTTTTTGAATGTGTGTGATTTAGTGTCGTAAATCTTCTTTATGGGCGTCACGGGACGCCCGTAAAGAAGTTTTTCTTTTTTTTCCCTGCATGTTTTGCTGTTTTCTCTTAATTACTCCTATATTTCTCCATGAGCTCGAAGGACAACTTTGTTTTGTTCTCTAAAAATTATTTTCTCCAAATTTTTTTGACTGTTTTATCATTTCTATTTTTCGGCTTTAGTGATTAAAATACCCATTCTCTCAAATTTTTGATTTTTTTGATTTTTGATATTTTTATTCATCATGTTACAATTTTTTGAATTAAACATTTGTCTCTCATGTCTATAAAGCAAATATATGACCCAAAGCAAAAAAAAAGTTAACTAGACACGAAAATACAGTACTCGCGGATAAACCAAGCCACTCTAGCAATATTAGCATTTCCGTAAAATATCGATAGCTATGTTTGGAGAGGCTTTTTTTTACATCTGAGGTTTGGAGAGGCTTGCGCACTATACTTGTTGGAAACATAAAGGAATGCAAACTAAAGAAAAGAGATCAATAATCAAGACCCATATGTTCCAGTTCAATAACAATCAAGATTGAAGTACCGTAGGCAATTCTAGCTCAAAAGATAACAAACCAGGTAAGTACTTAATTGATAGTGATCACTTTAGTACAAAGTTACGCTTAGAACATCAAAAAATCATCACCCCCTCTCATTAACCTGTTAGCTATCGTACTTGCGAAAAATACTCATAGAACCTTTAACCGCCTTGTTTGTTTTATACACTTCCAAAAGATTGGTATAGAAGTACTGATCAAACATGACCACAAAAGACAACCAAAAATTCATATTGTTCAGTGGTACTTTGTCTGCAACCCAAACATAAAAATAAGTTGGAGCAAATTTCTTCCACCTATCAAGAATCACAGTGATTATCACAGTAACTTCTAACCAATAAATGCCAAAATGATCATGAATGATTTACAGCATAGAAAATTATGAGAACCAAATTAGGAAAATGGAATAAGCTTACCACTATTTACATCTTGTCAACTGTTAAAAGCTTCTTCAGTGAAAATTGAAGGATGGGAACTTCCACCAATAGCATTAGATGATCCCTACAAAGAAGATAACATGTCGATATACCTAGAAATGATACTTGCTACTTTATGATAACAAGATATGAAAGTACCATACCTGACTCATGTATGGCATGGTAAAATTGGATGGTGCTGATACTGTGAAAGGAGTATTAGAGAAACTTGGGAGCTGCACATGCTTCATTATCGAAACCGGTAAATTAAAGGAGTAACTACAAAAGTAAAGGTGTAACATGTGGCAGTACATGTTTAGGCTTACCTGATTGTTAAAGTAACTCATTGTTGGTCCACCAATTGCATGGAAGCCTGATGCAGATGTACCTATAAAATTAAATCCTGATGCTAGTTGTTGTTGGTCCACTAACATTTGAGGAAAAAAAAAAGAAATGAATGAGACATGAACACCGGATAATGTAACGACGAGGCATTTGAGAACTACAGATTTACCCATTTCCTTAGAATTCTTCCTTCTTCGTTTTTCCAAAGGACCCTTTTGTCTTCCATAAGTAGCTCCTTTTGGCCATTTTGGAGTTGGATCCAGCACTCGAATGCCACCAACTGAGCCAGTAAGTTCATTATCTTCATCAATTTGTTGAAGATCACAACTGCCCCTCATATTCTTTATTTTATCCAAGTTATGCATCTCTTCCTCAGCTAAATCTAAGTGCTTATATGCTACTCCTTCCTTCTCATCATTCTCTGCACCCAAACTCATTACCCTAGATGCTCTACGCATTAAGTTGCTTAGGCGTAGATTCCTTGATGATTTCTCAGAATTCTGTGATGGCTTTCCCTCTACAGCTACCCCCTTTTTAGCACCCTTTGTCCAGCGTTTCAATATGTACCGTTCTGGAATTTTATCTACTTCCGCTATTGAATTCAAGACAAATAAAGCATGACGACATAACAATCCCATTGACTCAAACTTGAAACAATCACACAAAACAGTCAATTCAAATGGATCGAATTGGACAACATGCTCTCGGTTACTCCCTCGTCTTCTTAACTTATACATGTTTTGCATGCCAATGCGAGTGGATCCAACAACTTTATACATCAAGCAATTCTTAAACTCGTCTTGAAACATATTGAAAATTCTAGTTGTGTACCATTCAGATGCATGCTTGAGAATCTCATGCTGAGGCAAAAAAAGATGGGGTTTCCCACGAGAAGAGTTGTAATCATCCTCATTCTCTTCCTCCCGCATATTAGTTATGTTGTCATTATAGTGATGCACAAACTCAATAAAGGTCATTGTCTTACCTGAAATTTGGTGGAAGACATTATTTGTACTTTCACTTCTTTGTGTGGATCGTATGTTCGCAGAGAAAGTATCATGACTAAAAGCCGGGGACCACTTTTGGCGCAACTCATACAATTTTTTCAACCATGTATTTTCTGAAATGCCCCACTCATTTATCATCTCTTTCCAAGTAAACTCAAATTCCTCTTCTGACTCGCAATACTTCATTAGATAGATGAACTTGTCCTTGAAACCCTTTTGAGCATAAAGATGTGCAATATGTTGAGTTGCATTCTTTGAAATATGCCACGTGCACAAGCGGTGACATGTATTGGGACAGACCGTCTTAACAGCATTGGCCATCGCATGATCTTGGTCAGTGAAAATTGTTTTCGGTGCCTTATTCCCCATTGCCTCAAGAAATGTTTCAAACAACCACACAAACGTTATGTAGTCTCATCTTGTAAAAAGGCACACCCGAAATAGATGTTCTTCCAGTGATGATTCACCCCTACAAATGGCGCACATATCATGTTGTACTTATTTGTACGATAAGTTGTGTCGAAAATCACAACATCTCCAAAACAATCATAATCAAATCTTGATAACCCATCAGTCCAAAACACATTAGTCAAGCGGCCTTCATCATCAAGCTGCTCGTGGTGGAAGAATAGAGGACTTTCAATTAATTTACTCTTGAAATAATTGATCAGACTTAAAGCATCTCCTGGCCCAATCATGTTTGCTCTTTGAGTTTGTACAAGATTATGGCAATCTCTCTTTGTGAATACCAGATTTTTCACTCCCCCGACTTCTTTTGACATGTACGCGTATACTCTAGAAGGTGAAATTCCAACACTGGTCATAGAATGGATGAGATCCTTACTAGATTCTGTAATTTTTTCTCCCTGATCTAAGAAAACGGCGTTGCTCCGGTGGCACAAGTGGGTGGGTATGGTCTGGAATGAATTTTGAAACAACCCACATGTCATCTGAAACATCAAATGTTATACTAGCTTTGCACTCAGTCCTAGTATCCAATCTATGGGTCTTTCTTTGCTCATAAGGGAGGAGATTTTCAGATTTTCCTTCTTTTGAACATACAAAAACTCGCCCCTTGATTTCTTTTGTGCCGCTCTTGTACATGTATTTATCCCTCCTAATACTAAAACCTGATCCCAAGGCATATCTATTATATAGGTCGTAGGCTTGATCTTCACTATTCACCACCATACCAACCTGCAATTCACCTTTTTCGGGCAAATGTGCTTCACCTAAGTAAATTAGAAAATTAAGCAATTAAATATATGTAACAAACAGGGTTGAATTTTTACTATGAGGGAAATATGAATAGAGAGAGAAAGACAATGAAATAAGTGAAGTTAATGTAACATTTAAATTAATTACGTAGGGATATTCGTCTAAGGAAATGTGTTAGTCGTTGTTTTGAAATATGGGCTATGGGAAAACAAAGTACATTTTTTGGTTGCTATTGAGTAATGATGGATGTCATAAATTTCCATTCATGTAGCCACAACAAATTCTGAAGTCAAAGGTTTGCCTTTACCTCTTCTGATATCTAAGAGAGAGAGAGAGTATGTATGCATACCCATTAAATTTTCAGGTTGGACGGGCACATTCTCTTTATCGGCATCAGTTTGAGAAGCCATTTGAACGTATTAAAACTAGCTTTAATGGGTCCCTATATCTATATATGCCATTCAACCACTAGAACTTGTGGAAGTATTTTGAGCTCAAGAAACAGAGGTGTGGTGGTAGAATGCAGAGGATTGCAGAGAAAATGGTAAAAAATGGAGGGAAAAATTGGGAGGGTAAAGTAAAGCAAGAGAGAGAAAAGTTAGAAATTAAAATTGAAAAGACAATGGGTAGGTGACTCTAACGTCTGTTCATTTCCGTTTGTTCTCTTCCGTTTGCTACGTTTCTCTGTTTCTCTGTCAAGAGTGAGGGGGCAAGAGTCTGACATTGTGTCAGCAGGGAAAATTTTGATTGGTGAGAGCACCACCTGTCAAAGATGATTTGTTACCCCAAGGGCAACGAATAATTTCTCAGTGTTAACTATTAACCCAATGAGATTCTTATTTTTCAAGCACTTATTTTCGCTTTACAAGACAAGTCATTCTCTTACATCACTTAGCGAAATATGGCCTTATTCATGTTGTTACCCGTGCTTTTTTCGTGCCCGTGCTTTTTCCGTGCAGTTGTAGTGCCGTACCCGTGAGATGTTTTTAAATGTCAATTTCTCTCTCTTGTGGTCTCTTTCGATAATAAAAAACCATTCGTATGATCGATCATCTAATAGTACCATATTGTAATACGTAAGCTAGCTCATAAGAAATTACTGTACTACATTGTTTTGGTCATACTGGAGTGTGTGTGTGTGTGTATATATATATATATATCTTCAACAGAAAACGACAATTAAGTACTAGGGTGCGCATATCAATCTGCATGTCTTGTAAGTAATAGATGTGGAGGCCGGTGTGCCGCAAGGATTATGTGGCGGAGGGGAGTACCTCCAGTTCCTCTCTGGGGAGACGGTCAGCTGCCGGCCGTGGGGATACTGATGCCGGTAGTAAGGATGCCGAGGGTCTCGGTAAGTCGTAAGAGGGAGGAGGCAGTTGCAGTGACAAGAGCGGAAATGAGGATGGTAATGAGGCCGGTGAGGATGAGGATGGTGATAGTGGTAGTAGTGATGCTGAGGGTCTAGGTAAAACATAAGCAGGTGGAGATGGAAATAATGAGGGTGAGGGTGATGGTACTAGGTGTGGGAGAGGGGGTAGTGGCAAGATCAGTATTGGAGATGAGGATGGGGATGGTGTTTGTGGTCGCGGTGGCGGTGGTTGTTGTTATTGTTCTGGTACTGGTATTGGCTCTGGCTCCTGATCATCTTGTTCATGGGATGGTTTGAATATCTGGCGACAATTAGCCACCACCATCACACAAAATGCAACTATACATAATCCTAAGAGCCCAATTGCTACTCCAACCAGGATGATGCTAGCCAATGGAAGGATCATGGTAGAGAGAGAGAGAGAGGGGGAGGGAGGGGGGAGGGTTGATGGATATAGAGAGAGAGGAAGGGAGGGGGTTGATGGATATATATATATAGAGAGAGAGAGAGAGAGAGAGAGAGAGAGAGAGAGAGAGAGAGAGAAAGAGAGAGGGAGGGAGGGAGGGGGTTGATGGATTTATAGAGTGCAGTCCGGTATTTCTTCGTCACATTTCTTTTTTGTTAAATTTATTATGTTACTGTAATTGATATACTCTGTGTGTGTGTATATATATATTGATAGGCATTGATATATTGTATCTTACTCCTGACATAATTTCCTTTTTGTTTGACGCGCATGGACTGATCTTCTTCCCCTTGCAAAAGAAATGAATTAAGGATTTCTAATGTAGGAACTAGAGAGAATTAATGCGCAACTAAGACAGTATATATTGAAAAACCTTTATAAAACATTATTTCTCTTGACACTTCCTCACTTCTTTCACATAGAAGGTGATCGATGGTTCAATTCTTGCCGGAGCTTGTGCGAGTACTTGGTGTGTTGATTTATACCCTTTAGGCCAGCTTGTCCCTCGGCCCGTATGCCATTTAGCGACACCTCCTACTTATTGACAATATATAAGTCCCATATCATATGTTGTTAGTTCTTAAATGCGCATAATATAGAAGCCTTACCCCGAAGTACTTCGCCTATGACAGTGTTCACCATCTCATCTGCTAGACTTGGTGTTTCCGCCATCTCCACCTTCTCTGTTGCGGGAGTGCGGAGGTGAAGAATCACAAAGGAGGTGACCACAATGGCCACTCTTGCTACCACTGCTACCGTCACAACCACCACCACCACAACAGTGGTGTGACTAATATATTTTTCCGGTCTTGATGAATGACCAGGAGGAGAGGGCGAGGGTGGGGGATGTCCCCAGGGGGCCAGAGGAGGTGGTATATCAATGCCTATCAAAATAAATAAATAAATTACGGTAACATGAAATTAACAAAAATGAAATGTGATCACGAAGAAGTCACCCGATTGCCATCAATCCCCTTCTCTCTCTCCTTCCAATTACCACCATGATCCTTTTATTGGGCATCATCATCTTTGATGGAGTTGCAGTTAGGCTCTTAGGATTATTCATAGTCGCATTTTGTGTGATGGTGGTGAATTATTGTCGCTAGATATTCAAACAACCCCATGAGCAAAGATGATCATTAGAAGCAAGTACCAGAACAACCCCATGATCAAGATGACCATCAGGAGGAGCCACCCCAACAACAACCACAACCACCACCACCACCACCACAACAATCATCATCCCTATCCTCATTTCCACCGATATTGCCACCAACCCCTCCCCCACACTAAGTACCATTACCCTCACCACCATTATTTCCACCATCTCCATCTCTATCTCCACCCGCTTATGTTTTAGTAAAACCCTTAGCATCACTACTACCATTATCACCATCCTCATCCTCACGGGCCTCATCCCCATCCTCATCTCCGCTTTTACCACTGCCACTGCCACCTCCCTTTTATGACTTAGCGAGACCCTTGGTATCACTACTACCGGCATCACCCCCACGGTTGGCGGTCGACCATCTCCCGAGAGAGAAGGTACTTGTAACGCCCCGATTTTCGTAAATAAAATCAGAGGCATTAAATATTAATTTTGGAATTGTAACGACCCTGATTTTTTGTCGTTAAAAATTTCATTAAATCTTTGAATTTTATTGTTATTACTTGAATTTACCTTTTAATTTCCAAAGTTTGTCATAATTACGTTTTTGCCCCT
Organism: Rhododendron kiyosumense; assembly: GCA_019656275.1. Taxonomy (NCBI): domain Eukaryota; kingdom Viridiplantae; phylum Streptophyta; class Magnoliopsida; order Ericales; family Ericaceae; genus Rhododendron; species Rhododendron kiyosumense. The sequence goes on from BPLS01026929.1 coordinate 25,118, forward strand.
TGAAAAATTATTTCTTGACGCTTTGGTCCGCTTAGTAAGCCTAACTAGTTTTTAACCATTCGATTGGATAAACTAAGCTAGGAAGTTACCTAGTTACTTTTCGCTAACCGCAAAATGACCGTTTTGCCCCCCTTGAACCTTTTGAACATTTTGAACCTTTTGAACCATAGACTAAGAATTTGGATATTCTTTTTCTTTTAATTATTTTGGATATATTCTTTGTCCATTGGACAATAAATGTTAGGGAAACTATTATCCATTGGATAATAGAAACCCCATTAGTTTATATTAAATGTCTACTTTATTAAAGTGCTATGAATAGTAAAAAGTAACTTTTTGATTACTTTTTGATTATTTTAAAGTACCTTTTTGATTATTTTATTGTTTAATCTCCCTAGCAACTATTATCCATTGGATAATAAAGGTTAGGGTGGTTATTATCCATTGGGTAAAAGGTTCATCTTTCAACTTAGTACATGGGTTGATTAATTTAATATTTTCTTTTTAACCCATGTGCCAAAGTACAATTATTTTAAAATAAAAGTTGCCAAGTCACTATTGTCCATTGGACAATAGAAGTTAGGGGATTTATTACCCATTGGTTAATAGCTTTAGTCTTTCACAAAGTACAAGGATTTCAATAAACTAATCTTTTTCAAAAATCCCATGGGATGATATAAAATATTTTATTGGAGGATTTTAATACCTAAGATTTCTTAGGTACTCTTTTATTATTCTTTATTGGGATTTTGATTTTCCTAGATCTTTTGGTACATGTGTATATATATTAGCATTGTACCCATGTGCCTATTGATTTGTTTTAAATGAGAAAATCTTGCCTTTTAAAATCTCCTTTGATCTCATAGTACCAAAAGTACTATATTTTAATTGTTGTATGCATGTGTGTGTGTGTGTATATATATATATATATATATATATATATATGTGTGTGTGTGTGTGTGTGTATGTGTGTACTTGAGAGAGAGAGAGAAAGAGAGAGAGGCCGAATGGGAGAGGGAGAGAGAGAGAGAGGAAGGAGGAAAGAGAGAGAAAGGGATTTGATTGGTACTTGCTTGATCTTCTTGATCTTTTCAAATCCTTGGTGTATCTAACTCTCCATTAACCTCCAATGTACTCTTGTATACACCTTGCACTTGTTTGAACCCTTAGATCTTGTACCAAACTCTTTCTTGCCCACCAAGGATCCATCCTAGCCATCCAATTGATCCAAGATCAATCTTGGTACAAAAGTAGCCATGCAACCCTAGGATTTTCCTTGATTTGTGCTTAAAAGTTAGATATGATTTGATATACTTCTTGGACACCTTGCAACTTCTTGACCCTTTGATCATGTACCACCTCCATCTCAACCATCCAATTAGTTCCAAGATCAAATCCTTAGTACCAATAGCCTTGCAAGCCTAGGGATTGCATTGATCTTTCAAGATTCATTGCCAAGTGTCAAGGTGAGACTTAGAGTGAGAGAGAGGAGAAGGCCAAGCCCTTTGCCTATAAATAGAAGGCCATTCCAAGCCTTTGAACTCACACCTCAAGCATTAGCTCTTCCTTCTCTCTAGAAACCATTTTCTGTTTTCTGGGCAGCCCACTGTCCCGTCGGAAATCCTCTGTTTTCTCCTGTCTAGAGTAGTTTTTAGGATCAACTTCCTTCTGGAAAGTTGTAGAGCGCTTCGAAACCTTGAAGTTAGGCTCAAGAATCACCCCAATCGGTTAAGAAATGACCCAGATATTGCCATCCGAAGTTCAGTGAAAAATCTGGATTTTCATTTCTGGACAGCTCACTGTCACTTTGTTCATCCCCATTTTTCTCCAGCCTAGGTTCGTTTCTAGGATTAACTTCCTTCTCGAGAGTTGTAGAGGGTTTAGAGAGCTTCGTTCTAGACCCAAGAACGACTCTATTCGGCCAAAGATTGACCGAGTTACTGCCGTCCGAAGTTCGGTCCAGATTTGGAGTATTCACCGTCCGTAGGATTTTCAACCTAGCTTACTCGGCCCCGACTAGTTTCGGATCAAGGTAGTGATCCTTACCTACTTTTCCAAGTATAAAGTAGTTTTCACTCTAATTCTATGTATTGTGTAAATCGTATGTTTGATTCAAAGATACTTTGATCGTTGATAAGGTTATCTTTTAAAGTTGGAAATGCATGATGTATGTTTGTTTATGATGATTCAAGCATGCTAGCTAGTAAGTAGTTGGATAATCTTGTTGGAATAGTCGTATGGAATGCATGTTGGTATGTAAAGTTACGCCGCGGAGTCTTGGCATGTAAACGAAACACGAGAACCGAGAAAGTAGAAACGTAACACCTAGGGTGTGGATAATGATGAGATGTGTTTTGAAACCACGATGTGGCCGGACTTGGTAGCCCGTCGTGTGGATTGTGAAAACCGCAATGTGGCCGGACTTGGTAGCCCGTTGTGTGAATGAAAACCGTAATGTGGCTGGACTTGGTAGCCCATTGCGTGAGTTGTGAAAACCACGAAGTGGCCGGACTTGGTAGCCCTTTGTGAAGATTGCCAATAGGGTCGGACGTGGTAGCCTTGTTGGTAATATGGCTTGGTTTTCCGTGGAGAGGAGCCAATGCAAGTTTTGTGTGCCAATGGGAACCCGGTGCGGCGGAACCATTGTGAGGATACTCGGGAACCCGGAACGGCGGAACCGAGGTTGGGTGTGTAGCTTGGTTATCCGCGGTACGGAGCCAATGCAAATGTTTTTGAAAGGTTGATTTGAAACGTGAAAATGTTGACACGGTCTACGATGAGTCGCGTAGGAGAAACTCGGAGAATCTTGGACACCAACGGTAGTTAGATTGTGGATGTATCATTGCTACTGTCTGTTGTATTGTTATAAGTTAAGGGTTAGTGGGTAGGGTTACTCTATTGAGCTTTCGTAGCTCACGGTGTTGCCTTTGTGGTGACCCTGGCATATTATATTGGTGGCGACGCCGGTATAATGTGTCAGATCTTGTAGATGATCAAGATGAACCGTTCACTTGGAGGCGTCCGGAGCTGAGGAGCTGGCTAGGATGAAGCAGCAAGAGGAGCTGTAGTTAGGAAGCCTTAGTTTCCTTTCCTTGTTGAATAAATGTATCTTTTGAAGTATTTATGATGTAATAAACACTCTTTATTATGTAATAAATGCTTCTTAACGTACCCTAATTTTGGGGGCGTTACAGGAATTTTATTAAATTAAATTCAAAATCTCAAATGGATAATTCATCCTACAGATTCATCTATTACAAACCATTGTGAAAATACTGAAAATAGTCTTCGTGGTAATAATCTAGACAAAATAACAAAGCTGTCTTCTAAGATCGATACGGATCCCAAGTGTATATTGGCTCAGTCTCCATATTCGGATTCATCTCTAGGTAATATCGCCTTCCTTCAGGGTCCTGAGTCTCCACCTGATTTTCTACAAAATCTGACACGGATGCCAGACAATTTGTGCCTGAGTAAAAAAGTTCACCCCGTAATATAATCCAACCTAATCACCCCTTCTTACATTATAGCTAGTAGGTAACATTATATCATCAATGCAGAAAAGTAAAACACTCATAAATCTATTCATTATTGATCGATAGCCTAATAACAAGGAAAATCTAGTCATGCTCAGACCATAACTAGGGTTTGCCTATCTTAATCACCACATCAAAGTCACCACGGGGCTCCCACCAATTCTATCATCACAAAATATCGCTGGACCAACCGCCAGGTTTTATCAACATAAAATATCGCTGGACCACCTGCCAGATTTTATCAACACAAAATATCGCTGGACCACCTACCAGGTTTTATCATCGTAAAGCGTCACTGACCAACCGTTAGGTTTTATCAAAATATCACTAGGCTTACTTTGCCAGGTTTTATCATCAGATAATATCTTTGGCCCTATCCGCCAGGTTTTATCATCGCAAAATATCACTGACCAACCGTCAGGTTTTATCAACACAAAATATCGCTGGACCACCTGCCAGGTTTTATCATCGCAAAACGTCACTGACCAACCGTCAGGTTTTATCAAAATATCATTGGGCTTACTTTGCCAGGTTTTATCATCAGAAAATATCTCTGGCCCTATCCGTCAGGTTTTATCATCGCAAAACATCATTGACCAACTGTCAGGTTTTATCAAAATATCATTAGGCTTACTTTGCCAGGTTTTATCAGTAGAAAATATCTCTGGCCCTATCCGCCAGGTTTTATCAAAACATTACTGGACTACTCGTCAGGTTTTAAATCATCACTAGACTCCCGCCAGTATCAATTCATCACTGGGCTTATTTTGCCAGTTTTAAATCATCACATCCAACTAATCACATCTCAAAATTCTGCCTGCAGGCAGATCTAAAAATAAACTTTACAATTTATCCATTACTTAACACCGTCTAAGTGAACTCTATTCGCATACCACCCCATGTCTCTAGGTTTCAATCTAACATATCAATCACAAATCGGAGTAGTATACAAATAATCATAATAATAATTGAAATAAATAATAAGCGTAGAAATCACGTAACTTTTTATGAATGGACCGTTGGCCTTAATCTTGTATGGCCAATAGGTTAATAATAATGCAAGAAACTTTTATCCAATAAAAGTTTTTATAAAAATAAATAAATCTAGGCTTGAATAAATTTTATTTAATAAATTAGATTGATTAAAAACTAATTAAATTAGGTAAAAATATTAGAATAATTATCATGACCTTAATAAAAGTCTTAAAGGTTCTATGCAACCAGTTGAGTGTCCAAAGTTGGGTTTGGAGGGTCGCGAAATTAATTTAAATGAAGACGTTAAATAAAGTGGCCAAAAGTGAAGTAAATAAATAATAAATAATTTACTATTAAAAATATGTTGAGATTAACAAAGTTTCATCTTCAGAATGTAAGGAGTCTAAATAAAATTACTCGGACATTAATAATAAGGTTTATAAGGTCGTAAAGTAATTTTGATTGGAAACACTTTAAAAATAATAATAAATAGTAAATTTAATAAAATAAATATGACATCAGTGGGATATCATATTTGAGATGCGAGGAATCTAGGAAAAATAGTTTGGGTGTTAAAAACTTCGTTTGGAAGGTCGCAAAGATTTTTCGTTTGTAAAATCTTGAATGATAACGAATAAATAATTAGTAAATAGATAAATAAATAAAAAAATATGATATTAACAAGGTATGAACTTTGAGGTGTGAAAAGTCTAGAAAAAAATAGTTCAGGGGTTCAAAAATGAAGTTGAAAGGTCGCAAAATGGTTTCGAAACATTTAAAATTACTAAATAGGAGTATTATTAATTTAAAAACTTTTATTAATCAACCCAATCTACCAGATAAATTAAATTGATATAATTAATACGTTTTATACTAATATGATATTATATTGTAAGAAAATAATATCAAGTCAGTAGTTTTTTATAATATTAATATCATAAAGATTTTAAAATAAATATCACAATGGTAATCTTCTTATTAAATAATTACAAATAAATTGTCAGACTCAAAAATAATATCAAATTGGTGAATACGGCAGAAATCGTGCGGTGAACTATATTTTTTCGTTTGGAACATAAGGTTAAGCATATAAACACTTAATATTCTTAGAGGAATGATTAAGAGGGATTATAATACCTTGATTAGATCGAATTAATTCACAAACCGAAACTTGAATTTTTTGGACGGAGACTTCGGGTTTTGTCGAGGGGGAACCTTGGGGCCGAATTTGATGACGTTTAGGGATACTTAGAGTTGTAGGAAGTGATTGGAACAGGGGAATTGGGTTTCGGTTGAGCGTAACTAAGAAACCCACTTTTCTCTCTTTCTTTTATCTCTCTAGAACTTCATAACTTGGAGCTTGAATTGCCCACGTTTTTCTCTCGTGTTTGACTCGTGGAGTGTGGGAAATATCGTGGTATTTTCGTGGGTCGATGGGGTGGGGTATTTATAGGTGAATTTGGATTAGGATGATAAGATTGAGTTTAATAAAAACTCTATCTCTTGGGCTTTGAGATGAACGAGATAAATGCGAAGATATGATCAGGGAGGAAGTAGAGACTGAGTAGGAGATGGAGAGATAGTAGGAGTGTGCATGCATGCAATTAAAAAGATTTTTAAAAAAGAAGATAAATAAGATAGGATAATTATGTTTGTATATATCTATTAGGGAAATAATTTTATTAGGGAAAATTTCGGTTATATCCCTTCGACTTTGACCAAAAATTCAATTTGATCCTTCACATTTCAATTTGAACAAATAAATACTTCCACTTTCGAATTGATTCCAATGTCATCCCTAACTTGGATTTCGTTTGATATTTGGACGGAAAAAGGCACATGACCATTTTTTCGGGGTAAAATTGCCCATTCCACTTCCTCCCTCTTTCATCCCAGCTTTACCACCAGCATATTTCCTTCTGTCTCCATTTCCCTCTCTTCCCCTGTTTCCACACATTCCCCTGTTCTCTCTCTCTCTCTCTCTCTCTCTCTCTCTAACAGATGAGTACATAATTTTGGACCCCTTTTGGCATTTGTCGGAGAGAAACTGTGTTTTTTTCCGTTGTTCCTTGTGGGTCTAATCCAAATAAGACGAAACACATAAATTGAAGAAATGAGGAACTAGCTTCAATCAATTGGGTCAATCTTTATGGATACAACAAACTTGTGAACAACTGAACATATATAACAGAGAGAGATTTTAGAAGAGAAATGGGGTATTAGGGATTTGTTACAGGGAAGAAATGGTTTTAAGATGGAGGAGATTATTTTGTACATCGGTTTCCCGGCCAAAGATCGAGAATGAAATGATTCCGAAGGAAGAACATAAACCAGCGGCAATCCTAGCCCTAGATTCGGTTCCAATTTCAGATATTTTTCAAACCCTTGTACCCCTTGAATACAATTTCACCATGTTCCAAGCCCTAACATCTAGTGCCGAACATCGAGAACTCAAAAATTAACCCGATTATTCGCCGATTTCAAACCAATCAAACCCACAACTCCTCAAACAAATCTGGCCACCTACTTCTTGGGTTTGAACAAATTGAGGAAAGAGAAGGGGAGGTGAGAGCGACATCGAGGAAGAGGGGTGGTGGTTGGTAGGCGACATGAAAGTGGTCGAAGGAGATGGAGGCTGGGAGGAAGGATTGAAGGGAAGTAGAGGAGAAGGGTTGTGGAGGGAGAGGGCCAGGAAGGAGGTACGAAGGTATGGGTTGGGGAGAGAGAGACAATTTGGGTTTTGAGGGAGGATGGGAATGGGCAATTCTACCCTTCAAAAACAATCATGTGCTGTGCACATGTTGATTTGCCGTCCAAAAAGTAACGGCACCCAACTAAGGGTTTACATTGAAATCAATTAAAAAATAGAAGTATTTATTTGTTGAAATTAAAAGGTGAAGGACCAAATTGAATTTTCGGTCAAAACCGAAGGGATATAACAGAAATTTTCCCATTTTATTATTACGAATAATACCTTTTTTTTTATGATATTATTAATACTATTAATAATATTAACTCTATTGTAAAAAAAAATAGGGTAAAAAATCCGAGTTGTTACAGTACTCCCTTCTGCCACATGATACGGCGCACCAACCTCCAAGTCCATTTACGGGCCGGGTAATATTAAATCTCATCATTATATTCTCTCCTCAGGAATTAAAAAATGGGTTTGAGTTTTTTCATAATCACTTAGCTAACTTGTGGGAAAGAAAACTATTTTTTTTCTTCCCTTCTATCTTATATACCTTACAAGTTCAATATCAAGAATTACACACAGGACAACAATAGCTAAGATTAATTCGGATGATCACTCGGCATTTGATCATGAGAGTACGTTAAATAGCACTTGTATATATATGGATGTTCAAGTTGTGTAAATAGAATTAAGTTTGGGTTATCCACCTATTACAAGATATGAAGATATGCACCAGTACTTAATTGTGTTGTGATCAGTTGCATATATATATATATATATAGGGGCAATTTCAGGGACAACTAATTAGACACCTACAAAAATACATCGTAATCCCTGATCAAATTTTAATGATCCGAGTTGCTCAATATGATCAGAACGTGATTTTAAGAATACTCACGGGAAATCAGCACAAAAAAAAAAAATTTCGGAAAGGGTTTGATCTGAGCAGTTTTTAACTTAGATTTGATGAATTATTCAATTAAAAGCTGTTCAAAACAAGCACTTCCTGCTAAAAATATTCTTTCACATTGCTTAGTGGAATAGGGCCTTATTCATGTTGTTTCGTACGCGTGCTTTTTTCATGCCCATGCTTTATCTGTGTAGTTGTCGTGCCCGTGCCGTGTTTTTAAATGTCACCCCTACCACTTTTCATAACTATTGTGCTCGATGAACACAAATTATTGACAATATAGAAGTCCCATATCAAATGTTATTAGTTCTTAAATGCGCATAATATAGAAACCTCCCCCTGAAGTACTTCGTTTATGACGACGTTTACCATCACGTCCGTTGGACTTAGTATTTCCGCCATCTCCACCTCCTCCGCCGCGAGAGTGCGGAGGTGAAGAATCACAAAGGAGGTGACCACAATGGCCACTCCTGCTACCACCGCTACCGTCACAACCACCACTACCACAACAATGGTGTGACCAATTTTCTCGGTCTTGATGATGGACCAGGAGGAGAGAGCGGGGGTGGGGGATGTCTCTGGGGTGCCGAAGGAGGTGGTATTGTAAACACCCTATTCTGGACTGTCCAGATTAGTTTACTTACAGTCTTTGATTCCCCGATGATGAAACGGATCAAGAACACCCCATAAATATTAGTGTGTTTGAGTTTTGAGCATTCTAAAAACCTTTTTAGATCCCTTTTAAACTCTCTAAACTAGAACTAAAAGGTTTCAGTAAAACCTAACTTGCATACGCTGGTCCTCTGCCACGTGTCAGTAATCGGTCAACTTTGACCGTTGACCAGACTTGAACTGGCGTACGCCAGTCAAATCTCCGGTCAAACTTGTGTTTTTAAGCATGCAGAAGCCATGGGTAGGGGTCTACAACACAGGGGAACCTTCTAATCCATTGAAAAAGCATTCTCCGCCGGGGGACATTTCTTAAACATATCTCATCACCTTTATCCTCTCATCCAATGAGAAGGATGGCTTAAGGGCTAAGGCTCCAGCCCTTTGACTGGCCTTAACCCCTCTCTCTCCCTTTCCCCCTATAAATATCCCCTCTCTTCATCTTTGTAAAGGGTTCACAAAAAAAGGTTTGCACTCATCAAACTCCCAAGTCTCTTTCTCTCTCTTTTTCTTTGGTCTTATTGCTTCTTCTTCTTTCATCCACTGAAAAAGGAAGCAAGAAGACTTTTCATGCTTTCTTCATTCCCATAAACCCTCCCTTCATTTATCAACCTTCAAGCTCAAGCCCAAGCACTCTTTCAAGCTTAAAAACAAAAGGTATACCACCTGGGTATATTTCTCAGTTCTGGTCCCTGAGGGGAGCTGATAGGGTTAAGGCTGGTAATCAATACCAGTCCTCGTCCTAAAGCTGTCAAGGTTTCAAAAACAAAAAAATCGTTTCTGACTACAATCGGCATGCGCCGGTCATAAGCTCGCGTACGCCGATCTGTGATAGTGCGTACGGTTTTTAATTTGATCTGTCTGGGATCTGTCTAAAACTGGCGTGCGCCAGTAAATAACTGGCATACTCCAGTTCCGAGCCTTTCGGAACTGGCGTACTCCAGTTGTGAAATGGGGTACAGATTTTTGTTTTATACTTTATTTCTTATCTATTGATCACCTTATTACATGCTAAAAACTAGTTTACTGCTTTCAATATTTAGAACTATTTAGTTGTAACATTCAATATTTATTCATATCTACTTTAGAAGGCCTCTGGGATATTTCTGGTCATGTTCCAGAGTCTAGATAATGCAAAGCCAAGCACTGGACAAGAGATGTGACTGGTGTACGGTCTCACATGACTAGCGTACGACAATTATGTCAAGGTCCAGTGGCTGGTCCTTGCATGGTAGCTTAGTCTTGGCCTCTTTTATTTTCCCACACTGTTTATGGGGTGTTCTGTTTATTTTCATGACTTAAAGCCATTTCATCTGTTTGTAATCTGTATATATGTTGCTATATAACTGCGTGATTTGTCTTGGGTGTGTACTGATCCATCCAAAACCCAGAGGGTTGAGAACTAAGAACTGTGAATGTAGATCTACCGGCGCACGCTAGTCTAGGCATGACGTATGCAAGTAGTGTCTGTATGCAGTGGACTGACCAGTGCATACAGGCTCTTTCCTGCGTGCGTTATTCTAGGTCAGTGTTCTCCAATTTATCTAAAACAATCACAGGTGCTTGTTCTCAATCTATAGTCATTGTTTAAATCAATCATCCATAAAATATTTTGTCACATAACTGCAACTTGTTACAATTTTTAATCCCCATTAACTATTCCCCCGTCGTAACTGGCTAAAAAATGACTAATGAGAGAAAAATGTAAATATTTTACAAAATACCTGAGTAGAGACCGATTTCCGGATTGGGCGAGAGGAATGGCATAAAACCCTTCACCTCTCGTAACCTGGCTCCCGAACCTCAGATATCGAAGATGACGACGGACCAGTCTACGCCTTTTCAAAATCAAACAACGTAGCAAAACGTTTCAAGTTCAGTTCATTGGGTATTTCACTGCTAAAATCCGAGTGACGACTCTAAATCCAAGCGTTTCGCCGCGCTTTTCCAAAAAGGGTCGCACCCAAATTTTTTATAAAAATTTTCCAGGGCGTGTGCCTACAAGTATATCAATGCCGATCAAAAAAAATAAAAAATTACGGTAACATAAAATTAACAAAAAGAAAATGTGATCGCGAAGAAATCACCCGACTGCCATCAATCCCTCTCTCTCTCTCTCCCTCCAATTACCACCATGATCCTTTCATTGGGCATCATCATCCTGGATGGAGTTGCAGTTAGGCTCTTAGGATTATTCATAGTCGCATTTTGTGTGATGGTGGTGAATTATTGTCACTAGATATTCAAACAACCCCATGATCAAGATGATCATTAGGAGCAAGTACCAGAACAACAACCCCATGATCAAGATGACCATCAGGAGGAGCCACCTCAACAACAACAACAACCACCACCACCACCACAATCACCATCCCCATCCTCGTCTCCATGGATATTGCCACCAACCCCTCCCCCACACTAGGTACCATTACCCTCACCACCATTATTTCCACCATTTCTATCTCCACCCAATTATGTTTTAGCAAAACCCTTAGCATCACTACTACCACTATCACTATCCTCATCGTCACGGGCCTCATCCTCACGGCAAGTAGTTCCAAAGGGCACTGAATAATCTATCTTTCCAGAGATATTAGGGGTGGTTTGGTCGAATACAGAAGTGCACAGTATGAAATGACCCTAGAGTTAACGAACCCAGTTTAGATCTGGATGAAGAAACCCTTAAACCCACAAATTTTTGCTAAAAAATTATGAACTCAAACAGATAAGAGATTGGTTGGACTCACTATTCACTTTTTCTTTGAGTGCAACTACAGATCGGAGGCGGGGGGGCTACTGCCCCAGGGGGGCTACTGCCCCAAGGGGGCAGCAGCGTGTTGCTGTCCCGGCTTTCCGGGCCCACTCCGGTCTCGCTCCGATGATCGAAAACATTCACTTTATAGAGCTCATCGAGTAGAATAACTATGCAAAAAATCAGCTTAATTGGATATCATTAAGTACCTGATCGGAACCTTTTTATCTTAAAAAGAATGGATCCGAAACACTGAATCAAATCCACTGTTACCCATGAACCGAGAGTTATATAGGCTCCGATCAAGTACTTAATGATATCCAATTAAGCTGATTTTTTGCGTAGTTGTTGTACTCGAAGAGCTCTACAAAGTGAACGTTTCCGATTATCGGAGCGAGACCGGAGTGGACCCGAAAAACCGGGACAGCAGCATGCAGCCCCCCCGCCTCCCTACAGATCCAGCTGGAGGCGCTTTCCTATGCACCACTGAAAGAAGAATAATAGAGAAGAACCAGATTTTTAGAGAGAGAAAAAACAGATAGTAGATGGATGGATGGATAGATCTAGGCAAGATTTTAGTTCTAGAAAGGGAAGTGGATTTTCCCCGAGGAGATTTCAACATTTTCCCCAAACGAGGAAAATAAAATTTTCCCTTTTCTTTTTCCATAAGTTCCAAACAAATCATAAATATGTCTTCGGGATCAAAGATTTTCTTAGATTTTTTTGTCTCTAAACAATCAGTCAATCGGTTGAGGCATTTTTTTTTAGTTTCTTCTTCTGTCCAGTAGTAGACACAAGCAATGAAATCAAAAACACCAAATCAATGGCAAAAAAACACAAGCTTATTTATTTATTTATTTATTTTACTTTCCTGGCTAGAAATCTCACCCCGGGTTGCAAAATGGCATACTCCAAATCATCTAACTACTTGTATGAAAAACATTTCATTGCCAAGCGGATACCACGTGGTACCCGCTTGCACATTCGAGCCGTCTATTCTGTGTTTAAATGGCTCAGATTGGAGGGAGAAAAAGGAGAGAGAGAGTGTTGGGGTGAGAGGAATAATACTTACCGATATCCGTTGGAGTTGATTTTTTACAGGACCCCATAAAATATTATTCTAAAATTTATGGACATTTTTTTGTATTTTTTTGGGAGCCGGGATGAGCTCTACATAAAATTTAGTGGATGGTGTAGTGGATGAATGGTAGTGTATGTAGCATCTATGACAAAAAAAAAATCCAATACATTTTTATACTTTTTGATACATTTTTTACGCACTCCAATAAATTTTTTAATCCTTCCTGGTAGAGTTGGTTCTCTCACCCTCCCTCCACAATGAAAGTAGAGGTTCGAATTCCATGGGAGGCGAATTTGGAGTTCAGGGCTAAGTACAATCTTTGGACCTCTTATTAATCAACATACTAACATCCGCTGCCCCCGTTGATGTATACAGTGTTGGCCAAAAAAAAATACTCTACATTTTTTAACATTAACAGAAGTCCATTGGCCAAAAAAATACATTTTTTCAGCATTTTCCACCGACAAAATAGGTTGAGGTTTTCATGTGGGGTGTACACTGTACTGAGACTTTTGGGGGGTGCACTTATAAAAGCTCCCCATAATTTCGGGTCCATGGCACATCACATCGGTAATTAACAGAACCGTTTGTCTTTCACGAATCCACCCGTTCACACCCCCAACCCCACCCCGCCCACCCCCCCCCCTCTCTCTCTCTCTCATCCGCTTGTAAGCACCAGAAAACAAGCATGGAGCCAATCAATTCTACCAACGGCGGCGCTGATCAGGTGCTTTTCTCCGCCAATCACACTCTTTTACACACCTTACATGAACGGGGGCTCGATTGTGTCCATATACGTACTTAACTCGCTCTTGGTCAACTTAGTCTGAGGGCTTGATTCTGCTCGAAGCGAAAAACGCTGTGTCGAGTTGGGTTTAGTGTTTGCAGTTCTAGGGTTTTCCCGTGTCGGATAGCAAAAGATTGTAGTTTTTTTTTACAACGGGACGTCCGCCAGCTTGCGCACACGCATTAACGCCTCGGCAAACTGCCACAAGGATTTGAATAATTGGCGGATTCGAATATGCGACGTCATGGAAGACAAACATTTATTGCTTTCTCATGCCCGTTAGGCCAAACCCCATGGGCTTAGCAAAAGATGGTAGTTGACGGCTCTTACGTGTGGTTTTCAATATCAGATTTTCACGGCGAATCAATGGTTAACGTAGACTGGTTGATTGATAGAAATCAAATCTACAAATACATGTTTATGAGTTGTTTCGACTCTTGACCTCTGTCTGTATCGTGGATTATCAAGGGAAAGGGAAGTGATGAGGAAACAAAAGAATTATGTTAACTACTTACTTATCTGCTTGTCCTTTTCTTTATCTTTTCCTTTCGCTCGTTAAATCCTGGCTTCGGTGTATGCTAAGTTGCTAATTCAATGGAGCTTGTGCAAATTCACTACTAACCGTAGCTTCGAGTGGTGTCCCCTGCCACTCTTAGTGGGTGACAATTGAGGTTGAAGTACCAGAAGGGAGACATGCCTAGTTTGTCAAAATTAATAATTAAAAAAATACTGCTGTTTTCGTGCTTCTTAGCATCCGAATAACTTGTAGTTGAGCAATTGGATGAAGTAATGCTGGAATGAAATACTCTTGTCTACTTACTAAGTTCCAGTTCTCCATAAAAGAAAGTTATGATTGGATGATGGTGCTGATTTGACTGGTTTCTGCTACTCTTGTAAATGCTGTTATTATTTTGCTTTTCTTCGTTGTGAAGTTGATTTCCTCTCCTTTATTCGACTAATGGTTTCCTAACTAAATCACGTATAATTTTTTTGTTTGTGTGGCAGGTTCTAGTGGAAGGGCACTCCCATGCGAAAAAAGTTGTGTTCAACAGGCCTAAGCAACTGAATGCACTCTCCTTTCAAATGGTACGACGATGTTTATGGGATTAGTACCGTTTGTTAGTTGGCTGAACTATCAATCCTCTGGTACTTGATGCAACTTTTCACTATCTTACATAACAGCAAGTATCACTTAATTTTAATTTCCTTTTGTTACTGCTATAGTGCTATTCCAAGCCCTACCTTTTTTAAATCAAAATGCATATCAACTTTTTTGAATACTATTTTTATGCTAATATGGTTTTGGAATGTGAATTTACTACACAAGTGCAATTGAACATAACTACCTAGGTTGTACACACATATTGGAGTACTTTGCCTCTTGTTACTCTTTCTCGTGGGCAAAGTGAAGTCTTACATTTTTAGTCTTCTCTCACTTTCCTGTTTCTTGTTTTGGATAATCTGACCTTTTATGGGATGTGGTAGGTAGAGAGAATTTTCATCTCAAATTGTATATGCTGAATTGCTAATATGGATACATAGGAAAAGGACATAGAAGTGTGTAGTGTATTCAATTAGATGAAGGATTTCTAGGTTTATGAGCTCCACATGACTTGCCATATCATCACCTAGATGGGTTGACTCCCTTTCACAGTGCCTTGCCCTGCCTTATGGCCTCACCTACGTTACTACTACCAGACTACTACTTTTTCTCGTTCTACCATTGCTGGGGTAGAATATATGTGGATGCGGCATGGACTTTGATTGTTGTTCCGGTCTAGCAATAGTGGTGTATTGAAATCTGCAGCAAATCTCAATATCCTGCTTGTGGCGCCATTATCTCATCACCATTGGTCACCATCTCAGAGTTGGTGAAGTTCGTTAATCATCCATATAATTTTGATTAACCAGATGGCTTGGTAAAAGTTCTTTTATGTTTTGTTTGTCTATACTGAATGTGATGGTTTTCCTATGTGTGAACCATGTACTTGCTTGCATTCTTAAGACTTGGTGCAATCCAATTTAGTTGATTGACTGTTGGTACCTTTGGGAAGTTTATTTTGTCATGTAATCACGGAATTCTGCAACTATAAGCTTAAAGATATTGTTGTCAATATTTTGTATGTTTGCATTCATGTCTTGCTGGGACATTACCTCAATGGACCTGATTTGTGTACTTGTGTTCATAATTTTCTAGGTATCTCGGCTATTGGAACTCTTTCTTGCCTGTGAGGGGGATCACAATGTCAAGCTAATCATTTTGAAGGTACTTGTCGTGAAAATCACAACATTCAAGTTTAAGTTCAAGTTGTACAAGGAGACAGTAGTGGATGTTGTCGTCTTTAGGGTCTAAAGACTCTAAACTCAAAACATTTAAAAATTTGAGAACATCTTGTTGCTTTCTAGCTGAAGTATATTTTGTTGTGAGTATCTCAATTGATTTCTACTACAAGATCATGCATGTTATCTACTCGCTTGATATCCTGATATGTATTTTTTGCTCTTCTGGATACCGTTTTTAGTTTATAATTCTTTCAGTTTCACTTTGGTATTAGTGAATGGAGTCATCTATTATTTTGATGAGCCTGGCAGTCTGTTATTTTGAGTTTTGGTGAAGATCCAATGACTAACTTTTTTTGGCTGACCTTTGACAACAAAGTTTCATCAATAGTAAAGTCAGATGAACTTGGCTTGGGAAGACTGCACTAAAGGGTACTTGCTTTTGCTAAATCTTGGCAGAAATGATATTTGGAAATAGTAATATTTCTTGAGCTAGGCAGCATAATTCACTTTATAGGGTTTTGTTTGTACCTTTTTACGTGCGTAGCCCCGTTTGATTTCACATACATGGAGCTTAAAAAAAGACCAAGTTGTGAAAGCATCCCAAGGCCTGTTAAAAGTAGTTTAGCTTTTTGAGCTTCTTTGGAGCTAAAACAGCAAACGAAGATGAAAAGTGAAAACCTGAAAAGTTTTAGCTGCACCCTACCTTTTCTAAGTGCAACTGTTTAAGCTTGGAACTTCAAATTAATCTCAACAATGTCAAATTAGTTTTACGAAATTGAGCCTTGAATTGCCTACAATATCCTTGGGATCTCGTATCTTTGTTTTCTTTCACTACATCAGCCAATATAACAATACAGAATGCATCTCATGTCATTCCAAATGACTGTATTGATGCTAAAGATGCATCTTTGTCTAGCCTTAGCTTGCTGGGTTGCAGAATGGAGCCTTAGGCTGCCCAGCCCTTGAAAAATTCTGGATAGGAATTTGTCATTTTTTAGTTCATAGTGTAAGGTTTCATTATGAACTAATGGTTCATTAGGTACTCAAAGAGTTTGTTATGTCGTTTGATGGGGTGAGGCATAAGGGTTGTCTTGCAGTTAAATCAAAGAAAAAGTTTCCGTAGTTTTGGAGTGCGAGGAGCACTGGAGTTTTGTGGTTATAAAATTGGCCTATGGTAGGTTATGGTTTTGTGGCTATTTAACACGATGGAAAATGGAATATTGCAATATTTGGTTTGCTAAAGAGCAGGCTAGATTAAAATGATCTGGCAGTGAAACTGAAATTACGTCCAAATCACTCCCATTGCAGAGCCCATGATGAAGAAAATGGAGCAGGCAAACCTTAAAATCTCTCTAGGACTCACTTGGAGTTTCAAGGGATTATTGGATTCTTACGATAAAACAGTGCGAAAATCCATGTGTACCATTTTATACCTTTTTTTCACTTTGGTCCGGTGTTTCCTGTATGTCATTGTCATCATTCACACGCCATCATATTTGAGAACACTAGTTTTGATTAGTTTTTTTTTTGTTTCAGTTTCTTATTATTTAGAGGCCTCAAGGGTTGTAATACATAAAAGTTACAGAGGAAGATCAAGGTTTTTATTCCTGGCCAGAGTGAAGAGAGGTTGTGTGCCGCTAAAATGAGCGAGGAAAGGTTCTTAGCAACTGGTGCTAACATTGTTAGTTTTGAGGGGATGCCATTCACTGTTCCCATGTACATTTTGGTTTTGTGTTTGTAGGGCAAAGGAAGGGCATTTTGTGCTGGTGGTGATGTTGCTGCTGTAGTCCATGATATTACTGAAGGTTGAGGTTTAGTCTCTCTCTCTCTGTTTTTTAGTTTTTTGGCTCAGTGCACAAGCATGTATGTAATATGTAAAGTAGCAAGCTGCTATTGCCATATTGGACATTTAAGTACTATTATTTTATAATTTGTATGATATTCTTATTATTATATTCACTTTGTTTCGTCCTTTTGAGGTTTAGGAAACATGTCAACCATCTCCCCTTGAGGAGGATGCTGGCAAACATGGAGTATTTTCATTTTATAAGTATTAACGTCTGTCTTTTTCATACTGTTGCTTGTTTCTGTCATCAGGCAATTGGAAATTAGGTGCAGAATTTTTCCGCATAGAGTACATCATGAATTATGTGATGGCTACATACAGTAAACCCCAGGTGGTCATTTGGAAACTTTATTACATTTTGCATTGAAGGATTTCTTTTTCAAGCTTGTTTCAGCATTTCTCAAGGGGTTTGTACGATCTTATTGTTAGCTTGACATGATGCAAGGTTTCAATTCTCAATGGGATTGTCATGGGAGGTGGAGCAGGAGCATCAATACACGGGAGATTTCGTGTTGCAACAGAGAATTCGGTATCATATTTCTCACTAACCTCATTGATCAAATTGCAACCTCCATGCACCTTGAGATAACTGCAGCCGATTTCTTTTCTGACTTATTTATCTTTGAGATTTATAAAATATGAAATCATGTTATCTCATGGTGTATGGTTCTCTTTTCCTCTCGTATATAGGTTTTTTCTCAAAGCTCGTGTCCTTTTGGACTAACTATTCTCACCAGAGTCAATTAGGAAATCTTTGCGCACAAATGCAAGTAGAATAATACCAGCATTTTTGCTTTTCTCTGTTCTGTTGGGGACCGGAAGGTGAGTGGTACCATTATTGTCGATGACTGCAGAATGGAACACTATATAGCAGCTATTTTTTGTTCAATTTTTCTGTTCACTCTTAAGATAGTTAGAACTGTGGGTACCTCGGAAACATGATCCTTTTTATCCTGTCCTTGCTACTACCATATGGAAAATCTATTTTTGGAGATTCTTTTTTGGTCTGTCCATTGGTGTTAGGAGTTATCTGCAGTTTTTGTGTCTTACCAGAGCACGTTCGTGTGCTGATATTTGATCTTTTCCAGGTTTTTGCAATGCCAGAAACAGCTCTGGGACTCTTCCCAGATGTAGGTGCCACATATTTTTTACCGAGACTCCCTGGATTCTTTGGTAATGACTGTTATTTCCTCCTTGGTATATCTAGAAATATCTTTGTTTAAGATCCTCAAATAGATCTTTAAGGTGTGTTTTTCCATTAATCATTTGTTGTGGATATGAGTTAGTCTCTTGTACACATTCCTCTCTTCACTATTGTGCTAGATGGAGATCATGAATGGTGCTTTTGACATTGAACTATATTTAGCAATTTGAACTATTGGCAGATTATTGGATTACTCCTGAATTTTATTAGTTAAGAATCAAGACTACCTTGGAAAAAAATAACCTGACTCACTACACACCCTGTGGACCCAAATATGGTCCCTACCCAGAAAGTGAAAATTGTCACGATCCCTCTAAATCAGTAAAACTGTGAAAACTTTAGGATAAAATAGTACCAATAGCTACCTTTGCTGTAGAAATATAAAAGCTAAAGCAAAAGTCTAGTTAGCTATGAAACTGATTATACATTATCCAAGGCATGCCTTGAAGCTCAAAATTTATTGTTTTGTTTTTGTATGCTTTGCATCATAATACATGCAGTACCAAAGCAGGGCCAATAAGAACTGTATACTACCTTCTATGTCCTTCAAGCTCAGCACTTTCTTGGACTCGGTGCTCGAATTTCAAGGATTATTGACTGGAAACTTTGATGGATTTGACGGAAATGGATAAATGCTAGATAGATAGGACAGTGATGAATTGTGAAACTAATGCTTGCATAAAAATTGTGCTCCATTTCAAAATCAACCTCCATCCCCTATCCACCCACACCCACCCAGGCAATACAACAACAACAGAACCATGTAGTCCCCAATAATTAAATAATCTTACCCACAGATAACAACATAATTTGCAAGAAGAACAAAAAGTAGGACCAGACAAAATTAACATTTATATACAAAGTTTCAAACAGGCTTTAATTTCCAACCGGTCTTTTGAAAATATCTCTGTTTCTTGAGTATCTTATCTACTGCATCACTTCAGTGAGATTTAGATTTCATTTATGCTGCAGCCTGTAGCCATTTACTTCTACTAATATATCTGTTGCAGGAGAATATGTCGGTCTCACAGGTACTAGATTGGATGGTGCTGAGATGCTTGCATGCGGTCTTGCAACTCATTTTGTTCCTGAAGTGGTATGCTGCTTTATTTGCAATTTTTATAGTGATAACTGATAAGCAATCCAAAATTGGCAAAACCAGGTCCAGTGCACCCATGAATGTTTATATGTTTCAATGACAAGCAATGGTATGCACACATTTTTTTGCACAGCAGTTGTTACATCCCTCTTCACTGTGTGTATACCATTGTCTCTAATATTGGAACTGTACTAATACTGTCCTAATGCCCCTTTTACGCCTCTTCTTTGAATTAACAGAGATTGTCTTTGTTAGAAGAAGCCTTATGCAATGCAAATTCAAGTGATCCAGCCATTATTTCTGCAATTATTGATGAATTCTCTCAGCAACCTAGGTTAAAAGAGAAAAGTGTCTATCACCTGTAAGCTTTTTGCACTTCTAATCTGTTAAAGATTCATTTACTCTGGGGGGGGGGGGTGGGTTTCAGAGCTCTTTCTTTTCGTTTCATTTTTCCTTTTTCTTTTTGTTGATCGGCTGCTTGGGCGGAATCATCTATATGCCATTGCTATGTCCGGGATCAATTACTGGTTCTGGCTGTTCATGGTGGTTTGCTATCCATCCATTGGCACAGCGTTAACATGCAGAAGACCAATCGACTTGTTCATACTTTTGCTTATGCGTTTCTTTCTCACAGGTGATAAATGATGTGGATAGTTCTGTGAGAATTGACCATCGTGTTGAGAACCTTAGATTAAGAGTGGATCATACCTTTTGTTACCGAGGGGACAACTTTGTTTAGGGTTAGAGAGAAAGCTAACTTCATAAATTATGACCTCAATTGAGAACCTTAAACTAAAATTGAGACAAGTCTTTGTTTGTGCATAGCAGCATCCAATAATAACATCTACTGGGTTTCTCTTTATCCTTTATTTTGTGTTTCTCCATCCACCTGAGCACAAAACATGGGTCTGTCAAAGACATTGACATAATCACCAAATTACATTAGATATTCCTCACTTCAACCAGTTGTCCTTCTTGGGAAATTCAACTTGTCCGCAAAGTAATCCTTAAATCGACTACAGGCAAGACACTCCTGTCAACTCCTCTCTCATTTCTTGCTAAGTTCTTCATACTTTTGGGGTTTATCGGATAAGTAGTTTATGTTTTTCTCCAAGTAATAATACCATGATCATCCACATCTATAGTAGTCCACCTTTTTAAATTTTCCATTATCTTCATTTACTGCCGAAATCCTATATTTTATTAAACCTGTGATGACATTGACTGCATGCCCCCATGTTTGGTATGTGTTGAAGGTATTATCAGACATCTCTTTCTCTTCTGTTTTTCTATGAATTGACTTCATTGTCTCTCTTAGGATGTAAACCCAAACCTTGAACTTGCACTACTAGGGCAAGCTCCTTATCATCAGTACTTTTGTGGCTACAGGTTGGATATCATTAATGACTTCTTCTCCAGAAGAACGGTTGAAGAAATCATATTAGCACTTGTAAGTTGATGGGTTGGGTCAGTTCCAGGTGGAAAAGATAACTTGACATCTATTTCTGTCAATAGTGTTGTTATTTCTCTATGTGCTTCACTTCAATGGCTGCTGCCTTTTACACAGGTGTAATTACTTGAGCCGAATCTTGTTTTTGGTTTTGTAGGAGAGGGAAGCTGTAAACACGAACAATGGTTGGATCTCTTCAACCATTAAGTCATTGAAGGCTGCATCCCCCACAAGTCTTAAAATTACTCTTAGATCGGTATGGCGTAAGCCAGTAAGGACTAAGTTCATAGTTCTTTATGATTTATTCATTTATTTGACTTTGTTCTGTTTGTGAAAGTCAGATCAGAGACGGGAGGCATCAAGGTGTGGGTCAATGCCTTATTTCTGAGTACAGAATGGTATGCCATGTCATGCAAGGAAAAGTCAGCAAGGATTTCATGGAGGTAAAAATGTCAACTTATTAGGTTGTGTCTGGATAGTCAGGCCTTGTATGGACTTAACCGAGGGAAAACAAAAATGATGATAAGAAAACCCCCAAAAAATGTACCTTCGCTGCTTCACTTCGTTATCTTCTCATCCTTTCCTTGACATTTTATTCTCTGTCCAGAGACACCCTTTTTGAGTTCTTATCTCCTTTTTCTATGTGATTCGAAATGCCCGATTCAAATGCAGGGTTGCAGGGCTATACTGCTGGATAAGGACAAGAACCCAAAGGTTCGTTGATTTTTTACTTTGTATCTTTATATTCGAAAGCATGTCAATCCCTGTTTAGTTTCTGCTACGGAAAATTCATACATATTTGAGTGGTTCCTTTTCTTTGCTTCAGTGGGAACCTTCTAAATTGGAGCTAGTAAGTGATGAGATGGTCAATCGGTACTTCTCTAAGGTGGATGAGGAAGATGTTGCGGATTTAAAGCTCCCCACCAGATCAAACTTGCCTGCACATGCCATTGCAAAGCTCTGAGCATAGCTATTAACGGTTTTTGTTCTTTGGTACCCCATCTTGTGCTAATGAGGCCACTTACTGGAGTAAGTGTTCCGCGAGTTGTTGGTATTTCCTTTTGGTATCGGGACAAGTATTTAGGTACTAGATGAAATTTGAAGAATAAGCGGTGATACCAGATAAAGTAGAAGAAATGCACAATCCATTACACAGAAGTTTATTGTACAACTTGTACTTTGGTTCTTGCAAATCCGATGCACTTTGGAATTTGTATATGCACAAATTAAAGCATTTCTTACACACACGCGCGGGCGGATCTACATAGAGGCAAGCGGGGTCACCTGACCCCACTTGATTGAAATTCTCTACAAAGATATGCATATATTTTTGGATTTTTGGTAATTTTGCCCCATGACATTATATTATCGTCCCTCTATCTGGCCCAAAGTAGTATTGGAAAATTACAATTTTACCTAACTTGTTTCACCTGGCGCTTGATTTTTTTTTTTAATTTGGTCCCATCTACCTTTTAACTGAAGTAATGCATGTATATTTTTCAATTTTTATTAATCTTTTATTTGAATAGAAGGTACAAAGACTAACAAGATCAAGACATGGCGACATCACAACGAGAAACATACCTTCCAATGAATTTCAACTAAATTGGTATCCATAATTACCGACAATCATATGTCACTAGGGCTTGAATAGCATATGATTATTGTGGGGTAAGGTGACAACTTCGTTGGGATGTTACTCTCACATTGTAATATCATCTTTTCTTGTCCTGTTTATCGATGTACTTCATTTCGTTTTAATGAAATATATCTTTTTCACCGTTCAATATATAT
>BPLS01026930.1:0-26385 GCA_019656275.1 Rhododendron kiyosumense
GCTTGATAAAGCAAATATTTATAATGTAGAGGTTACATCACCGATAACCATAGTACTCCTATATAGCTTTCGGCGTCGCTCTCCTACCATGGAAGCTCCCCAAACAATCGAGCATGTCTAACTCTCGAATAGTAAGCCAAGCGGAAATAAACCAGACTAGGTTCATTTCCGGTACTCGATTTGTTCAGCTAGTTTATTAATTGCTCCAACAGAAAAACCCATTCGCCTCTATCGTCTACCATCACTTTTCTCGCTTGTATACTCCAAATTGTTAGCTTCTCTAATTTACTCATCTCCAGTATCAAAGGTTACCACCTAAGATATAAAATGCACACGCTAGGGATACAGAAACATTGTTCTAGGGATACATGGTCAAAGTACCAAAGAATATTGAGGACAAGAGATACGAAGCAATGTCAACTCCTTCAAAACTCAGATTACTCAACCCTTCGAGGCAATTACATCCTCCACTGACCTCTACTATATCCTTCAAGTTTGTGGGGGTGTTCATTGAGTACGCAGTATTGCCAGACCTCGATTGTACCCTTCTAGTTTGTGTACAAGATCGCAAAAGTAATGTGGTCGGAAGAAACAAAAAACAGACTTGCGTAAGAATTGCAAAAAATAAAGCACAGAAAAGACCATTACATTAGCCAACAATTTCCATGAGAAGCAAGCTTCGAAAAGAGTACCAAGACCCAGCGTTCAAAAAGTGAGAGCAGCAAACATCCAGCTAAACACAAGAATCCATAAAAGCCAAACCAAAACAAAAGTAGCTCCAGGAGGTAAGCTGTTGAATTTGGTCTTCGTAGGCCTTTACTTTGAGAAAGTGATTACTGCAAGAGTTGACGCACGTCGAAATCCTATCAACTCTTCCACAATCCTCAATCTTTCAGCAACCACCTTCGACTTCAGCTTGATACGCATGGTCTCCAGCATTGGAGATTTGGCTAACAGAAACCTAATGAACTCCATTTCAACCTTCGTGCCAGACACCTCTTTCATCACCACAAAGACAAGCTTATTTAAGGAGACATCCGACCAGCCTTCCACGTCAAAAAGTTCTATAACAGGATCAATAGCAGCAGTTGCACTGTGGAATGCCTGCAGTTTGAAGAAGAAAAGGGTACATGTCTTGGATAAAGGTTTTATCAAACATATATTAAAAAATGATAAAATACCTGCCATTACTCACTCGAATACGAAGTGTTACCAAGTTTGGGGAGCTTCTAATAAAGTAACGAACAGTGGAGACCTCATCTGGTTCCCCAAAACAGACATCATGCAACTGGAGATATACAAGGCGGTCCCAAGTAGTTGGAAGCCTTTCTCGGATGCCGCTAGCAGCCATGCACTAAAACCGGAAGATAAAAACTAACAAAATCAAAATGGAAACATGCTTGGAAAACAAACACAAATAGATAGAAGAATAACCAACGTTTTAGTAAGCCAATCATACCTTCACATAAGGAAAGTCTAATTCCAGATAATTAACCACCGGTGAACTACAAAGAAGCAAAAGCATGACAGAGTTGGATATTTCTACTTCATTAAATCCTAAATGATTCCTCAATCCTTTTTAAAAATACTAAGACACCCGCACCATGAAGAATTCTGATGTGAATAGATCTGAAAAGGCCTTCATACCAAAAATATTTAAGATTAGGAGCCACAATTTCAAGGAAATTCAAACTGGTGGGGCTAAGAAGTGTCAACGATTCAAGTAGCGGACAATTGGAGGTCAGAATTGAAAGTACGTCGCAAGTAATGGAAACTTTGTAAAGCGCAAGGGAAAGGAGCCCGGTAAATGCTTTAAGCCCAGGAGGAGGTTTAAACACACAAGAACGGAGATTTAAATGCTCAAGTAGTTGTAGGCACGAAAATAGAGTTGATGGCAATTGTAAGGTTCAACTTCACCCTTCCGAATGTGAAGTTTGAATTCTCTGATGCTTGTCTTTGACACGAAAAATATCAACCGGTCGATTTCAGGATAACTTTTTAAATCTGCCAAGGAGAGAGTGAACTTCAGTAATGGTCCCCTGATGGAGTAGCAGAACTTTATAAACAGTCATCATAAGTTTATCTGTTGTTGCCCTCGCTACTGATCCTCTGCAGAACTCATCATTAAATTCAAGTTGGGGAAGTGTGGTCCACATATACCTCCATTTTCTTGACAAAACACTTGTCCTTGTTGCATCCTGTATCATCAAACATACCAAGACGTTTTCTAGGACATAGTATGGAAGATTACTGATTATGTCTGAAGTTGAGCACCTCATTGTCATTTTTTTTGGGGTAGATCCTGTGCCACCCGTTTCCATCATGTCACCAACTATCCCCACAAATCAAGAGGTCAGCTCGCCAAGCATATTTGTCGTTATTACATTACCTGGCGCAAAATAGAATAAAAAAAGGAACAGTCCATTATCATCTCTCTTATCATAGCAACCAATTATGCATATCTGCAGATGTAGAAAGAAACAACATACAAAACATCCAGAGTAAAATTCCCCCATAACCTATCCATCGGAAGACTAACTACACACTTCTTTAGAGATTCAGCAGTTCCAGCAGCATCACGATAAATATTTTAGACTACATACTGGCAAACGTAATTTCCCGAGCTCTATGAAGGAAATCACATTCTTCAATAGCTGGATAATTTGATAAATACTCCCTCCGACCGGATTTAATAGTTCCTCGTTTAATTCTAACTGGATAAAAAATGAGTTATATCTTTAAATTGGTAATGAATTTTATATCCAATATGGATCTTGTTTGATAGATCTCAATTAGTTCTATAAGACAATATTTTCAAAATTACATAAACATTATAAATTATAAGATATAATCGATTGAAAAAAGGCACGAACTCCTAAAAAAGACTATTAAATTCGGACAAAAGGAGTAGAAACTGAAAATCATTATCATGTAGTGTTGATAAAGAACAGATGTAGAGGCATGATGTCTTAAGGTCTGCAACAGTTCAGCTGTCTTTTTTATCTCTGTGTTCAAAATAAGTTCAGAAGATATATTGACAAGATTTAGACTTTAACTGAGATTTAAAATTTGGACTTGAGTTCCTTTCTTTCTTTCTTTCTTTGTTTTTTTTTTTTTTTTGAGAATGACTTGAGAGTTACATGTCCAGCTTTTGTGACTAATTTTATTTTAATGAATGACCCGAGGAAGGAATTGGCACTAGCTTAAGCCTATATGCGACAATGGATTTTGGATTGACTTGCTGAGGCCCTTAGGAAAAGTAAGATCATAGGAATAAAACCCTTTCAAACCCATGCCCCAAGATAGAGCTAATACAAAACCTTGTGACAAACTAATCCATTCAATGGGTTCAACCCATACTGGAACTTTTAATGAAATTTAACATTTTAAAGTATAAACTCTGTTTGATGTGAAGCACTCTAAAGAGCCATATCAAATCTAGTCAATTTAGAAGCTTCATTGATGACATACTTGCAATTAAATTAAAAAAAAAATTATACGGATTTGAGTAATGATTTATTAAAGACCACTCCTATTACAGTAAAACTTGGTTTGACATAAGTTTGAGTCAGGTGAAGTGGGGTTTTAAAGATTATTTTCCTTCAATTTGAGATTGACTAAACACTGATCATGCACAATATCCACTTTCCAAGTTATGTTTTTAAGGAACTAGATTCTCTGAAGTCCATCTGGTCGACAGAAGGGTCCAGGTTATGAAATTTTGGGGCCCTTCCCTAACCCTTGCTGATAATTGAGACCCAATGTATTAAAAATCGCTAGGCGCTAGTCGGGCAGAAAAGGGGCACTTAGTGCCTAAGCCGGGACTAGGCGCCAACTAGTCGGATGCCTAATTTAAGCATTGGACCAC
This sequence comes from Rhododendron kiyosumense, assembly GCA_019656275.1. NCBI lineage: Eukaryota > Viridiplantae > Streptophyta > Magnoliopsida > Ericales > Ericaceae > Rhododendron > Rhododendron kiyosumense. Next base: position 3,869 of record BPLS01026930.1, read on the forward strand.
CACCTAGCGCCTAGGCGTAAACTAGTTGGCTAGGCGGCTGACTTTAGAATATTGTTCAGACCGTTCACTTTTTAGATCTCGCCAAGAACATGATATCGGCACAAGGTGGTTTTGGTGGGACTGATGTTGTCAAGTAGCTCTAAAAAGTTAATTACCGAGGTGGGTCCGAAAAAGACCTGAAAACTGCATGAACTGGACCATCCAATCCATTATCCATCCAATGGACCGGAGAGAATAAAGTTCCTGTTTTTATTAGTTTCTCCAAAAAAAAGCCACAACTTGGGAGTCCATCAAACCTTAGATTCAGTTTCCCCCTTCTTTTTTGTTGCCGTTTTGAGTGATTCGGGATTTGAGTACTCGCAGTTTACGTTGTTAAATGCACATCACAGGACAATAATAACCAAAACCAAAGTAGTAGTACCATGAAATTTCCATACAAGAATGTACTTAGAGTAATTCAAGACTTACATTACATGGGTGTCTCTTGAAATTCCCCAATGATGATGATTTTAGCTCCTCTGCTGCTACTTCCCAACTCTCTCCCTCTCTACAAGATTCTCTCACTATCTAGCCAAAAAAAAAAAAAAAGATTCTCTCACTAGCTAACGAAGAGTTCAGCGATGAAAAAGGTCATACATTTAGACAAAGGAGCGGTGGAGGAGAGGTTTTGAGCGGGACAAACGAAGAGAAGACGTTTGGTGCCTTGAAACTTTATTTTGAGTGGCGTCTATGGAGTAACAAGTTTTGTTGAGTCCATAAAACCCTAGATTCAGTTTCTCTCTTTTTTTTCCTTTTCTTGTTGTAGGCATCTGAGTATTCACAGAGTTATGTGATTAAAATTTACGCCCCGGGACGCGAATCAAAACCATATAGAGCGCAATTGTATCATGGAAAGAATATACCTCAAGATTTGAAGAGGCGTTTCGTGGTGATTCATTTACTCCTCTGCTGCCTCTATCGGAATCTGTTTTCAACATTTTGTAGAGTTTTTTATCGATTTATACCTTTTCAAATAACTATTTGTCAAAATATATTGTTTTTCAAACTATTTTTAAAAATAGTTTAAAATGCACATGAAATGTGCGTCATGCACATTGGATATGCGTTATCCAAGCTGGCATATGCGACCCGGGCCAGCTGGATTTCCAACGTGTATCACACACGCCCAACCTGCATCATGCATATTGAATGTGAGTGATGCGTTATATATATATTCCAACGACTAACAACTATACAAAAGTAAAAATTAAAGATTCGGCTACGCGACAACCGTACTTTTCTAGTCTCAGGGTGAAAGTTTAGCAGATCACTAAATTTAATTAACTTGTTGAAAAAGTACAATCCTGCTGAGTGGAGACAACTTTGTTAGAATTGACAATTCCAGAGCAAGTTTGGTGCCAATTACAATTCTATTATAACTTAGACAAAAAAAAAAAAAAGTATATATTACAATCCTATTATAATTTTGTTGTTCCAATTAAAGGCTATGCTTGGTTGGTTTTATTACTTTACAAATAACTCGTTGTCACCGTCTTTGATTATTTAAAAAATTGGATCGGTTATGTTTCATATTATGACCAACATTTTTAAGACATTTTTTTTAATTCGGACACTTTATTTTTTACTTTTGGAACAAAAAAGAAAGTGGAGTAAACAAGTAAAGAATGGGATAAGGGTCAGAATACACAGCGTGTGATGCATATAGGATAAATCTGATGCAAAGCTGTTGGAAAATGCGTACGATTGTAAGTCTGATTCAAAGCTGTTGGATTCCCCTACCATTGCAGGAGGGAGGCAGAACTAATGCATCATGCACATGCCATATGCATCAGCGATGTTTGGTCGCTCAAATCAATTATACAAATGTATGCCTCTCAACCATTTAGACCCCCGCGTGACAAGGCGTATTGGCCTAAAATCAATGGGCCAACCATCATTCCAGATCAAGAACGTATTCGGGGGCGAGGGCGACCCCAAGTGACACGGTTCAGGAACGAGATGGATTGGATTGAGCACCAACCATCACAGAGACAGTCATGCACATTGTGTGGACAAGAAGGACATAATCGAAGAAAATGTTCCGGAAGCAAGGCAGAAGCGTCAAGTTCAAGAATGAATTTGTAGTCGGTAGTAGTAAGATATTTACATATGTATGGAGCCATGTGGTCTTATACTTGTTTTAATTTGAAATCTGTGTTTTTAAATTTTTAATTTGTAATTTGTAACTTTCGATTATGTTTGTAATTTATGATTGTGGTTACATTATAGTTTACTTGTCTCATTGTTGCCAATAATTTTCTGTTTTCTATACCTATTAAAATAATACGAATTGTTCCAAAAAATATATAACGGGCATAAGAAAAATAGTTATTATTAGTAATTAACACCTGCCACTTGCCATGTTGTTACATCAATCTAAAAATAATAATTACATGGTTAAAGCTATTAACTGTTGCTCAAAGCTATTAACCGCATGCGTGAGGAATGCAATCGAATGAGAATGCATATTAAGAGATTGACACTAGCAAATGAAGCAGCTCAATGTGCATCGGAGGGGTTCCTTCAAGACGCGCAGTGGTACCTATCTTGGAGCAATGAAGAAAAATTGAAGTCCGATGTCGAACTTTCGGATGAAGAAGATATGTAATTTAGGAAACTTCAATTTTAATTTCTACTTTTTTTTTTTTGGTCAAGCGGAATTTTTAATTTCTACTTTTGTATGATTGTTAGTCGTTGGAATATATATATAATGCATCACTCACATTCAATATGCATGACGCATATTGGATATGCATCATGCACATCTAATATGCATGATGCAGGTTGGGTGTGCGTGATACACGTTGGAAATCTAGCTGGCCCAAGTCACATATGCCAGCTCGGATAACGCATATCCAATGTGCATGATGCACATTTCATGTGCGTTTTAAACTATTTTTAAAAATAGTTTGGAAAATGATATATTTTGACAAATAGTTATTTTGAAAGGTGTAAATCGATAAAAAACTCACATTTTGTAATCTCTCATCGACAGCCCGGATGTGGGTGCTCAGCACCATGTCAATCGGGTGACTTGATATCCACCCGGCACCCAAAAATTTCTCTAAATAAATAGACATCACAGGACACTAACCAAAACCGAATAGAATGTAATACACTAGTATCAACTATCATGGAAGAATATACCTCAAGGCTTGCACAGGTGTTTCGTGAGGACTCCTCTGCTGCCTCTCTATCGGACTCTGTTTACAAGATTTTGAAAGATTTCACTCATTTCATTCAAAGGCTTTGAGAAACACTGATGAAAAATACTCCTACCATAAGATATAGAGTAAAAAGCCTTCTCCAGTTATAGGGAATGAGGCGAATTTTAGACCCATCCTCCATAAATTTTGGTATGGTATATTTTTCGTAATTTTTTTAATTTAGTTTCTTCTCGTAATTTTTTGGATTAATAATTTGTGTTGATGAAAAGAATAAAAAAAAATATTAAACTATAGATTGGTGTTGGAAAAAGTTATTTTTTTTGGTGTTGGAAAAAGTTTTTTTTTTTTTGAGCAGCAAAGAAAATTTCATTAATCATAACATGAAAACGCGGGATCAGTACAATAGGAGAAAATTCCATTGAGAAGCCTCGAAGAATAGAAAAAAAATTCACATAAGATGACACCAGAGACAAGAATATTAGTTATTTGATATTTTTTCCGCCTTCAATTTTTTTGCTTTGGTCATGATTTTTTTAAACTCCTCTCATTGAGAAGAATGATTAATCCTAAAAATAAAGAAGAAAAGCTAAACAAAAATTTATAAAAAATAAAAAATACCGAAAATAAATATCGGACCAAAAAATTATGGAGAATGGGGCCTTAATGACAAGGGATGCTCCACTGAGCACAAGACTTGTGACGGTGATTTATTTCTTGTTTGGGGGGTTGGTACATTATTTAAACTTGCTTTAAGAAATTTTTGTGTATATTAATTGTATTATGAGCAATATCAGATCACAAAATTAGTATGAGCAATGAATATAATTTTAAATTAACCATCCAATTTTTGAATCAAGACATGTTTAGTTAATGTGTCTTTTGATGTTCATGCTGAGAAATTGGTCGAATCACAACAAACTCAACTGCGCAAAGCACAATAAAAGAAGGATTAAATATCTAGACACCCTTTGGAGTTTAATCACATTTTTGGGTTTGTGATTTTGTAGTGGTTGGGTTAAATCACATTTTTGGGTTTATGATTTTGTTGTGGTTGGGTTTGTGATTTTTGTATTGTGATCTTCTTCTTCTTCTAGTAGGGTTGAGTTTGTCGTCGATCAGTTCCTCTATGTGCTAGAAGGGGAAGGAAGAATGTGGGTGTCTTTGGTCTATTTAATTTTTTTGTCCAACGGAGTTAGGTTTTTCAAATGAAAACTTTAATGAGGGGTCTGGTCGCAGGTGAAATTCTAAGAGGATGTGAGCAAGACAGAGAGGTACACTTCAAGCGGTGTTCCGGTATTTAACCTTTAAAAAACAAAAGCAAAAAAAACATGTGATTTTTACGTGGTTTCTTAAGCCAATTATAGTCATATGGCTCATACTAATTTCTACTAGGTAACTTAAATAAAAGGAAAATTTATAGAAATGGTCCTCCTAGTTTTCACCCGAGTCTTATTTTTGTCCTTTAAGTATCAATTACAACTCTTTTGACCTTCAAGTTTGGTTTTCGTATCAAGTTGGTCCAATTGATAACGTTTGCCAGCCAAACTAGATGAAAAAAATCAAATTGAGGGCAGTCTTTATCAACTAGACCAACTTAGTATGAACTATAACGTCCAAATTGCCATCAATCTGATTTTTTCCGTCCAATTTGGCTGACAGAAGTTATCAATTGGACCAATTTGGCATGAAAACCAAACTTGAAGGTTAAAAGAATTGTAATTAATACTTAGATGATGAAAATGAGACTTGAGTGAAACTAGAAGGACTATTTATTTAAATTTCCCTAAATAAAATCATTGAGAATAGTGTTAAAGCTTGTTAAGATACCATACCAAGCTTTGAACAATTCAATACTCGGTTTGTTCAGCTAGTTTATTGCTCCTACAAAAAAACCATTCGTCTATCGTCTACTATCACTTTTCTTGCTTATACTCTAAATTGTTATTTGAAAAATAATAGGGGTAATAAGTAGAAAAAGATAGAAAGAAAAATATTAGAAATAGGGGAAATTTTTTAAAAAATACTTTTTGAAAAGGGAAAAGAACACAGCATTAGCCTCTATAATTTACTCATCTCCTAGGGGAAATCTAGGGAGAATTTTTTAAAAATGCTTTTTGAAAAGGAAAGAGAACACAACATTAGCCTCTCTAATTTACTCATCTCCAATATCGATGGTTACCAACCTAGAATTTAAGGGTGGCCCCGCTCGCACCTATTTTGACACTTATTTTGACATTCAATCTCTAACAATTGAAGTCAATTACTATTTTGACCCATCATACTTTTTAGATATTTGAGCCTCCAAATATGGAGACTCTACTCTCATTTTAGAGGCAAAATTTTTAAAAAGTACGACGGGTCTCTCCTAAAATCTCTCATAAATTGCAAAAGGTGAGTAAATTACAAAATCTCATTCTAATATGTTACTCTCTCCGTTCATTTTTTAGAGTCCAGTATTTTATTTTGAACTATCCCTTAATAAGTGCTCATTTTGTAAAGTTAGTGGGCAAAATTTGGTGAATTTTCTATTTTACCCCTAAAAGTAGATTCTATTTTGATAAGTTAGTGAGTAAAAATGTAATGATGTTGTTTTCACAGAAGGTAAGAAAAAAAAGTGGAGGTAAAAGTTTATGTAAAGTTTAATGATAATGTCTTTTTAATAAATTGGAATTACAAAATAGGACATTTAAAAATGGACGGAAGGAGTACATCCATTCTCCATTTTTAAGTTTTAGAGAAAGGTTGGAGATGCTCCTAATCTCTCTCTCTCTCTCTCTCTCTCCAACAACAGCCCACTCCCCTTTCCACTTCGGCACCTCCATGTCTAGCCAACCGCAACTCCGGCCAGGCCCAGCTCCTGCCAACCCCAACTCCAAACTCATTGGACTGAAAAAAAAACCTGAATCATAACCTCAGCCAATCTAGTTCCCTTTAAAAAGCCCTAACCATTCACAAATGAACAATCTTTCATCTCACAGCTGTCTCCATCCATCTCCTCCAAAAATTGGGAGAAAATTGCTTAAAAAACCTCCAGATAAGAACAAAAAGCTTCAATCCATCATCATATTCTACTGTCATATTTAAGTTGATTTTTTGCAAGAACACTCTAAAAAAATACTTTAAAATTTATCAATGGACCGGATCATTTGTGTGGGACCCGTTGAATCCCACACGACAATGTACACCGTATGTAAACTCTTTCATTTGTACTCTTAGCATTTCTGTTTAATAACCCACTTCCGGAAATCAATTGGAAACAAACAAAAAGCTCAAACCTTTTTATCTCTTTTTTCCTATATAACAAACCAAAACCTAGCTAAAAATCGAATCAGTAATTATACAAGTATAATCCGTTTACACCCTGAGTTGAAAATTGAAACCATTAGATTTGCCACATATTTTACACCAGATGTTTACTAACACCCAAGTGACCCATCCGTGCAAATGGTGGGGGAGTGGGAGGGGTCGGGAGAAGGTCGGGTTCGCTGGAGTTAGGGCTCATAAGGGAGCGAGGGAGAAAGAGATCATGTGTGAGTGAGATAGAGGGGAGAGGATAAAATATAATCTTAGCCATTGATTTCAATGGTTGAGATTGAGTATCAAAATAGGTGCCAAAATAAGTGCAAGCGGTACTGGCCCCAAGATTTAAAATTCACATGGTATACATAGATAAAATGTAAAAAACTACAGAAACGTTGTAGGGATACAAGGTTATACAAATCAGGCTGTAGAAAGGGCTAAAGGATAGACACCATAACGATCACGTGTATATGCCTCTCATACAGTGAGTATGGAAGGAATATCATGTTCAAAAGAAAAAAAAGTAGAAGGAATATCCAGATCCAAGAGAGATGAAGTAATGCCAACTCCTTCGAAACTCAGATTTCTCAACCCTCTGAGGCAATAACATCCTCCACTGACCTCTACTGTATTCTTCAAGTTTGTGGGGGTGTTCATTGAGTAGGCAGTATTGCCAAACCTCAATTGTATCCTTCAAGTTTGTGTCATGATCGCAAACGTAATGTGATTGGAAGAAAAGAAAAAAAAAAAAAACTTGCATAAGAATTGCAGAAAATTAAAGCACAGGAGAGACCTTCATTACATTAGCCAACAATTTCCATGGGCAGCAAGGTCCCAAAAGAGTACCAAGTCCAAAGTTCAAAAAGTGAGAGCAGCAAACATCCAGCTAAACACGAGAATCCATAAAAGCCAACCAAAACGAATGTAGCTCCAGGAGTTAAGCTGTTGAACTTGGTCTTCGTATGCCTTTACTTTGAGAAAGTGATTACTGCTTGAGCTGACGCACGTCGAAATCCTGTCAACTTTTCCACAATCCTCAATCTTCCAGCAACCTCCTTCGACTTCAGCTTCATATGCATGGTCTTCAGTATTGGAGATTTGGCGAACAGAAGCCTAATGAACTCCATTTCAACCTTTGTGCCAGACACCTCTGCCATCCACACAAAGTAAAGCTTATTTAAGGAGACATCCGACCAGCCTTCCAAGTCATAAAGTTCTACAATAGGATCAATAGCGGCAGTTGCACTGTGGAATGCCTGGAGTTTGGAAAGAAGAAAAGTGTAACTGTTTTAGCCTAAAGATTTCATTAAATCATACAATACAAACATACGATTCAACATCTGCCATTACTCACACTAATATCAAGTAGTTGCAAGTTTGGGGAGCTTCTGATAAAGTAAAGAACAGCGGAGACCTCATCTGGCTCTCCAAAAGATATATTATGCAACTGGAGAGAAAAAAGGTTGTTCAAAGTAGTAGGAAGCCTCTCTCGCACACCATTAGCAGCCATGCACTAAAAGAAGACAAAAAATAACAAAAATCAAGATACAAAACAACTTGGAAAACAAACACATATAAATAAATGCATAACGAATATTTTAGTAAGCCGACCTTACCTTCAAAAACGAATAGTCTAATACCAGAAACTCAACCACCGGTAAACTACAAAGAAGCATGACGGAGTTGGATATTTCTCCTTCATTAAATCCTAAATGATTCCTCGATCCTTTCAAAGCTACTGAGACAGATGCATCATCATGAACTCTGATGCAAATAGATCTGAAAAGGCCTTCAATCGATAGGTATTTAAGATTAGGAGCAAAAATCTCAAGGTAATTCAAACTAGTACTGGAGCTATGAAGTTTCAGCCGTTCAAGTAGCAGGCAACTTGAGATCAAACTTGACAGTATGTCGCCAGCAATTAAAACATAGCTAAGCTCAAGGGAAACAAGTCTTGTAAATCCTTTAAACCCGGGAGGAGGTTTAAACACACAAGAATGGAGACTCAAACGCTCAAGTTGTAGGCACGAAAATAGAGTTGATGGCAATTTGTAAGGTACACCCTTCCAAATGTGAAGTTTGAATACTCTGATGCCATTCTTCGACACGAAAAATATAAATTGGTCAATTTCAGGACAACTTTTCAATTCAGCTAAGGAGAGAGTGAACTTCAGTAATGGTCCCTGATGCTGTAGCAGAACTTTATAAATAGTCATCATAAGTCTATCTGTCGTTGCCCTCACTACTGATCCTCTGCAAAACTGATCACTAAATACAAGTTGGGGAAGTGTGGTCCACCTATATCTCCATTTCCTTGACAAAACACTTGTCCTTGCTGCATCCTGTATAGTCAAACATACCAAGATTTTTTCTAGGACATCGCATGGAAGATTACTGATTATGTCTGGAGTTGAGCAACCCATTTTCATTTTTCTCTGGGTAGATCCTGTGCCACCCGTTTCCATCATGTTACAAACTATCCCCACAAATCAAGAGGTCAGCTCCCCAAGCATATTTGTTGTTGTTACATTGCCTGGCACAAAAGAGAAGAAAAACAAGGAACAATACATTATCATCTCTCATATCATAGCAACCTGTTACAAATATTTGCAGATGTAGAAAGAAAAAACATAGAAAGCATCCAGAGTAAAATTCCCCCATAACCTATCCACTGGAAGACTAACTTCACTCTATTTTAGAGATTCAGCAGTTCCAGCAACACCACGATAAATATTTTAGGTACACATTGCCAAATGTAATTTTCCTAACTCTATGAAAGAAATCATGTTCATCAATAGCTGGATAATTTGTTAAATAAAAACTGAAAATCATTATCATGTAGTGTTGATATTGTACAGATGTAAAGGCATGCTGTCTTAAGGTCTGCAGCAGTTCAGCTGTCTTTTAAAACTTAAGCTCTTTATATCTCTGTGTTCAAAATAAGTTCAGAAGATAAATTGACAAGAATTAGACATTAGCTGGGATTTAAAATTTGGACTTGAGGTTTTTATTTTATTTTTTGAGAATGACTTGAGAGTTAGATGTCCAGCTTTTTAGAATAATTTTATTCAATTGAATGACATGAGGAAGGAATCGCCACTAGCTTAAGGCTGTTTAGGATGATGGATTTTCGGATTGACTTGCTAAGGCCCTTAGGAAAAGGAAAATCATAGGAATAAAACCCTTTTCAAACCCATGCCCCAAGATAGAGCTAATACAACACCCCGTGACAACTAATCCACTAAATGGGACCATCTTCAACCCATACTTCAACTTTTACTGAAATTTAACATTTTTGAGTAAAAAGCTCTGTTTGATGTGAAGTACTCCAATGAGCCATCTCAAATCTAGACAATTTCATTGATGACATATTTGCAATTAAATAAAAAATAGAATTTATAAGGATTCGGGTAAGGATTTATTAAAGTCCACTCCTATTACAGTAAAACTTGGTTTGACATAAGTTTGAGTCAAGTGAAGTGGGGTTTAATGATTATTTTCCTTCAATTTGAGATTGACTAAACAGAGATCATACATACACACTATCCACTTCCAAGTTATGTTTTTAAAGAACTAGATTCTCTCAGGTCCATCTGGTCGATTGGAGGGTTAAACAGACTTGGGGGCCCTTCCCTAACCCTCGCTGATAATTGAGATCTAATGTTTTAAAAATCGCAAGGCGCTAGCGCCTAGGCCAGGACTAGGCGTCAACTAGTCGGATGCCTAATCTAGACATTGGACCACCGCCTAGCGCCTAGGCGTAAACCAGTTGGCTTTAGGCGGCCAACTTTAGAACCTTGTTGAGACCGTTTACTTTCTAGAGCTTACCAACAACTTGATATCCACCCAAGGTGGTTTTTGGCGGGATTGATGTTGTCAAGTAGCCCTAAAAAGTAAACAGGTCTTGAGATTACCGAGGTGGGTCCAGAAAAGACCCGAAAACTGCATGAACTGGACCATCCAATCCATCAAATGGACCGGAGAGAATCAATTTCCTGCTTTTGACGAGTTTCTCCAAAATCAGCCACAACTTGGGGGAGTGTATCCAACCCTGGATTCAGTTTCTCCCCTTTTGTTGTTGTTGTTGTTGTCTTCGTCGTTGGAGTGATTTAGGGATTTTGAGTACACGCAGTTTACGTTGCTAAATGCACATCGCAGGACAATAATAACCAAAACCAAAGTAGTAGTACAATGAAATTTGCATACAAGAAATATACTAAGACTTACCATAACTTTCCATAACTTTCCTAGCGTTCAGTTGGCAGGAAAATTCTAAGACTTACCAATTTAAGTTTTCCTGTAGGAATTACTTTCCTGCAAAAGTGATCCTGAAAAAAACACAGGATTTTGCGTCGTGGGAAAAGGAAAATGAGTGAACACTCACAAAATTTTTCCGAAAGTTTCTTTTTCCTGACAAATGAACAACTAAACCTTAATTTTTCTAGCAAAATTCTTTTGTCAAATGAACAATCACAGGAAAATAATTTTCTTTTTCTTTTATTTCACCTCACTTCACTTTTTCTGGTAACCAATTTTCCACACAACTTTCTCGATAACTGAACGGAGCCTTTGGGATCTGTTTTCTGAATAAAGTTTATACTCTGTTTGGAGCTTGTGTTTAAGTGCCTAGTTTGATTCGCGCTGAAAATTATGGTATTAACAGTTCTGGAATTAAGGCCTAATTTCAGAATAACTTCTTAAGAAATAAGTATTTATTTTACATTTTTAAACTTAAAAAGTTTAAAAATAATATAAATAAAAAATAAATTTTTAATTTTTTTTGCACCGTGTTAAAGATCTTATCGAATTCTTTTGAATAAGATCTATATTGCATATTTTTAGATTTCAGTAAACCAATTATTTTTGAATTTGAAATTACCTTCTTAAAAAATAAGTACTTATTTCTAGTTCGGAAACGGAGCTTAATAGTGCTTGGACTTTTGTCCTGAATTAATTTCATCCTTAATTTCACCTAAATCCATGTTTGATTCGCGTGTGATTAATTATGGGATAAGGAATAGTATTCTTTTTAAAAATATTTTCCAAAAAAAGAAAGTTTTGAAAAAGTAACAATTTAAAAATAATAATTTTGGAAACATTTTTTATTACAAAACAATTTGGGAAATGTTTTTTTTTTTTTACCTTCTTAAAAAATTTGAAAATCGATTTTTGGAAAGAAAAAAAAACTAGTTTTTGAAACTTTTTTGGAAAAAAAGATTTTTTGAAAACATTTTTCAAACAAAATAGTTTTTGAAATCATTTTTTGAGAAAAGAAAGTTTAAAAAAATATTTTTTCGTATTTTTTTTTAACAAGAATAGTTTTTGAAACATTTTTGAAAAACAATAAAGTTTTTCATTGTTTTTCAAAAATGTTTTAAATTCAGACGTACCCAAAAAAAAAAAGAAAAACAATAAAGTTTTGAAAATAAGAAAGTTTCGTAAAACATTTTCTTAAATTAATATTAAAGAAAATAATTATGAAAATACTTTTTGAAATCAATTTCAATATCATCAAAATATTTTTGAAAAAAATCCCTTCTTTGTTAATTCTATGTAATCTCACCTCCCCAGGATAATATAGGTACCCCAAATTGGGATAAAATTAGTCCTGGAATTAATAATCTCGATAGTCATTTCGGGAATCAAATGTGGGATAACTCAGGATTAGGTACAATTAATCCTATCCCAAACATTTTATCCGTGAATCAAACGAAAAAATAACTAAGATGGAAAATGTGAGAAAAGAAAGGAGAAAATTTTACTATTCTTAGAATCCAATTTTTTCAGTTTCTCTTCTCTCTCAAACCAAACAACAGAAGGGAAAATTTATGCTGTGTTTGGATGAGTTTTTAAAAAATTTTGTAGGGTCATGAGTGAAGAAAGAAATAAGAGTAATAATTGAAAGTAGTGATAATGATTGGAGAGAGATAAAGAGAGAAATGAGAATAATGATAGGAGATAAGGACGAGTAATGATTGAAAATAGAAGTAATGAGTGTTTTTTGAGTTGGGAATTTTTTTTTAAAACGCTATCCAAACAAGGCATTACTCTCTTCTTTTCCTTTTCTTACCGCATGTTCCAAACAGAGCATAACAAGCAAAGAACTTTAGAAGAGAATGTGTTGCTCTTTCTCTTACTTATCCCATAGTAGAAGAGAATGTGTTGCTCTTTCTCTTACTTATCCCATATTAAAATTTGATATGTTGAAGAAAGACAGCATTTGTTAGGAATGTGAGAGAGTCATTTTCGGCAAGTCAAAAGACAAATCCTCAATCAATCCATAATTGATGGGTTGAATATTTTGTCATCCATAATCAACTTACACAACCTCAAGACTGGCGGCCGATGGGTTGGTTGGATTTCTAATGATCGAATTGCGAATTGTAGCCGGTTAAGCGGATGACAAATTTTTTAAAAGTAAAAGAAAAGAGGTACTCCATTTAAGATGAGAAAAAAAGACTGACAAATGTTATTTTAAATCCTTGGATATTTGGAGAACATACTTTATAAGTTGAATGACAATGTAAGTAATACTCCTCAATACACACACATGTATACCTAAGGGATCCAGATGTGTTCATGACAAATGGACAAGATTTTACCTGCAATCAACAACACGTCACCACACACCTTATCAACCGTCCAACCCAACCCACTCATCCTCTGCATCCATTGGTTGGTTTGGGTTAGTTGGCTTGGCGGGTTAATGTCTTTTGCATACCCTACCCTGGCTATTTTCTGTAGCGCTCCCTTGAGCTTCTCTAGCAAGAGAGGTTAAAAGTAGAAATATCATATTATTTTGAAGATTTATGTGGCAATTTGATATATTTAATTTGACATCAAGCTTTTTCTCTCCGACCCTTATGTTAAATTATTTGGAAAGCTTATGGTCAATTTTTGAAAATTGGCAGTCTAGAAGGTTGATGTCAAATTTGACATATTAGGACTTCGGTTCAAAGCCGCGTCACCTCCCTTCAAAGCCGCATCACTTTTGGCATGATAGAAGGCATCATGGTTGGATGGTGATTTAATGCCAAAACTAGCCGTTTGATTGTCTACCTTAGTTTTGACATCTCCAACAGGAGATGCTGTCAAATAAAGTTCTTCAAAAAAAAAAAATGTAAAAAATTCAGTAGAAAATAAATTTAGAAATAAAAAGTAACAAAATAAACAAGACAAGCCAAACTGACCAAGTAAATTTTGTTCTTGATTAAAGTGCAACTTTTTCTTATTTTACTCATGTCTATTGAAGTTTTTTCCTTGCAATCGTATTAAATACATGCCCCACAAATGTCGATTTCTGATTACAAAACTTGCTGAAAGCTTTAATCTACTTACTAGCAATGTGTTTCTCATCTATCTATCTGATTACAAGACTTGCTGAAGTTTTTTCCTTCGCGTTTTGCAACCTCATTGTCGAGGGCAAATTGTTCTCATTCTGACTTGTTGTCAGCAACAATCAAGTGGCGGACAATGGAGAGAGACGCGTACGTAGGTGGACACTAGGCGGATAAACTAGTTAGCTTCTAAAACTCTCGATCGAAATGGCTTGTTTGGTAAACTGAATGTTTACCCAGGCTTTCGTTTCGTTTCTGGGAGATCAAACGGAGCTTGATTAGTTTACGCTAGACAAGAAATAAAGAACATAACAAATACCTGACAAAACCAGATTGGATCCATGGCAAAGTGGAGCCTTAAGAGGTATAAAGGTTCATTTTGGTTTTTGAGGAAATGTTTTTGGATAATGAACGGAGAGAGATAGAGAAATGAAAGTAATAATTGAAAAAAAATTTATTGGAACCGTACGCAGACAGAAAAGTTTAGGTCTAGAGTCCCAAAATGAACATTGCCGTGTTTGTGTGAAAGGGCTGCATGCCGAAACAGCACAACTGCTGCACAAGCCGCCATAGTGCCATACCTCCGAAGGAAAGGAGCCAAAGTATTGTTCAAGATGTAGCAAGTTGTTCCAATGCGAGGACCTTTTAATTGACGACGCAACGCATTGTCAGCAAGCAAGCGGTGGCCAACATCTTATTGATAGGCAAAGAGGTCCAGTTTCACTGGGAAAGCGGAAAGTAGGAATTGTGAAGGTGGGAGAGAAGAGAAGAGGAGCATCCACGCCCGCTTTATTGAGGGCTCGATAGCCAATTAATGACAATATCGCGCAGTGGCCGCCTTCACTCAAGTTAGGTCGAACACACTAAATATGAGAATCCATAAAAACCAAACGAAAAAAGAGATGAAATGAAAACTCCGGGAAGCGAGCTCAAGGAGGATGAAGGACTTCATCAACAGTCTGAATCCCAAGCTTCAGCAGCAAAAAAACGCCAAGGCATGACCTCCGCCGAGATCTTTCATGAACGTGGAGATGAGGCAGCACCGAAGATCCTCGCCTAAGAAACAAAAACAAAGCCAACTTCTTTTCAGTAACTGTCCTTCGCAATTCTCTCCTAGACAACTTGGACCTGCGCATACAACAAATGCCCCACAAAAGATCTCGTCCCTGAAACGCAGATTATCTTCTATTTCATGGAGGTACCTGTGCTCCATCTTCTACGGTGTCTGCTTGGAGTCTTCGACCTAGAAGTCAGTTCATTTTTCCCCCCCATGGTAATATGCGTGCATAGTTTCATACGACTAAATATATTCCATAAGAACGAATAATTCATTTGTCTCAGCAAAACAGAGGAAAACGTATATACCACAACAATCACTACTTTCTCTCGCAGCCTCTCAACTGCTTAGTCTTTGTAATGCGTACCCGAATATTATCCATAGATTTTTTGATCGGTAAACATTATTTACTTTTTTGAACGACAAAAGGAAAATTTATTAATCTTTGAAATTGTTACAAAGACTAAAGGGAACAAGGATTTTACGGCATCATATCCATAAACTAAGAACAATCTTGTGCCAATCCGAGACCCAATCCGAGATTGGCTAAGAACAATCCTGTGCCAATCCGAAGCCTAGACCTAATGGGCCAACCTTATTTATAAACATAATGACATGCTACTATGTACACAAACTATGACATGCTCCCTCACTCCCTCTCAACTATCTTTCACTATGTCCGCAAGAAGCCTAATTATACTCTCTTTCTCAACATGGAATTAAAAATAACAAAAAGAAAAAGAGAATTAGTTTTGAAGATGCGGATTAAACAGGTACTCCGGAATTGTTTCGGTTCCCTTACAATTCGTGAAAGAAGATGTTAATTAAAAGCAAGTCGTTGGACCAAAAAGATGAAAAACAGCAAAAAAGATCACAAGAAGAATTAGGCAACCATAACTGGTCAGAAAGTACATAATGCATCTTTTAGACCTCAATCTTCATCTTGATGTAAGAAGTTCATTTCTGCCAGAGGTGATGCACGACGAAGTCTTGTCAATTCCTTCACAATCCGCAATTCATCAGCAACACTTTCTGAGTTCAGCTCGATAAGCATTGTGTCCAGCATCGGTGACTTGGCTAACAAAAGCATAATAAAATCTAATTCAGGCTTTGTGCCAGGGACATTTTTCATATCCACTCTACGAAGTTGATTCAGAGAGGCATCTGAACAGCCATGCACTTCCGAAAAATCTAGAACAGTAGGACTAGCAGAAGTCGCACTGGGAAATGCCTGGAATAAGGAAAATAGAATAACAGCCTGCCTTAGCCTACATATTCGTAGTTTAAATAATAAATATAGAAAAGAATAAACTCTGTTACTTCTTACATGAATAGTTACTTCTTCCAAGTTCAGGGAGCTTCTGATTAAGCAAATAAGAACAGAGACGTCATCTCGTTCTCCGAAACAAATTTCATATAACTCGATATTTTTAAGGTTGTTCAAAGTAGTAGGAAGCCATGTTGGTACACCAGATGCAGCTATGCCCTGGAAGCAAAAGAAAAAACCAAAAAAAATCAAAGAACATTGATAAAGAGACAAATAAGCATGGCTTGCTAAGCTAATCTTACCTTAACACAGCAAAAGTCCAATCCCAGAGACTCAATTACAGGTACACTCTCAAGAAGCATGACAGAGCTAGATATTTCTTCTTCGCTACAGAATGGATCCTCTCTCACTCCTTTCGAATATATTTCGACGTTTGCAAGACGAGAAGTATTTGTGAAACAAATAGATCTGAAATGGCAGTCACAGCGTACTTTTTTAAGATTAGGACCATTAACTTCGAGGGAATCTAAACTGGTGGAGCTATAAAGTGCCAGGTCTTCAAGCAATGGGCAGCTGGAGATCAGACTTGAAAGTACGTCCTCAGCAATGACAACTTCGTTAAGAATGAGGGAAAGGAGCCTGGTAAATCCTTCAAATCCAGGAGGTTTAAGCATACAAAAACGGAGTTTCAAATGTTTCAGTTGCGAACATAAATATAGTGATGATGGCAACTTATAAAGTTCCCCCTTCCAAAAGCAAAGGATGAAGTCCTGGATATCATTGTTTGAAACAAATAGTATCAACTGATCGATCTGAGGACAGCTTTTCAGTTCAGATAAAGAGAGTCTGAACTTGGTTAGTGGTCCACGGTGAAGTAACATAACTTGATAAATAATCGTCAACAGTTCAGCATGCGTTCTTCCGTCCAAAACCCCGTAGAATGTCGTATCAAATACCAGTTGAGGAAGTTTCATCCACACATATCTCCATTTCCTTGACAAAAGACTTGTCCTCACTAAATCTTGTATAGGCAAACACATTAAATTTTTTTCTAGTATATTGCCTGGAACATGACTAATTATGTCTGAATTTGAGTCACATGTATTCCTTTTTTTGGGGGCCATCCTTGAACTACTTGTTTTCTTCATGTTGCTAACAACTCCAAACCTGCAAAAGTAAACGAATCAAAGAATAAAGCTAGCCGGAGCGTTGTCTAACTTTCTCCATACATGTCCCGGCACAAAATAAAAGCACAACAAGGAGTAGCCTTAGCCTTATCTCATGTCTCCTTCTGTAACATCCTACTAACCCATAGTTGCAGCAAAAGGAAATAACAGAAAAGATCAAGAGAACTATTCTCTAACCCTAATAAGCATCCTGAAAAAAATTCTGATCAAGATCCCTCCGGAAATTTCAGTTCGAATAGCTATCCTTGTTCTCTGGCATCACAATGTATGCAACACAAGCAGACACTTTTTACACAGTAATCAGCTAGTCAGTTGCCATAAGCTCACATTTTTTTGTACAGATGGTTACCATTTGGTGGGACCCAAAATTTTTCAACCAATAAGAGCGAAAGGGTGAACAAAATTGGGCTCCCGTTCTACGTTCAAAAGCTCGAGGTTCACAGAGGAAGTGTCAAGACAAAATCTTGCTTTGACTTTGAGAAAAAACCTTATTTTTTCTTCATCTCTCATATTTTCTCACCATTTCTCACATCCAGTAGTCATCCAAACAAGGGATAGGATTCTCCATTCTTTCCTTTTCCCACCATTTGATGATGTCAGATAGATTAAATTTAGTATAAATATCTTATCATAGATAGAAGTTTTAAATCAAACATCACAACAGTTCGGAATAATAACATCTCCCATTAGTTGTGCAAATAACAACTTCTTCCAAGTTTGGGGAGCTTCTAATAAAGCAAAGAACAGTGGAGACCTCATTTGGTTCCCCAGAACAGACATCATGCAAATGGAAATATCTAAGGCGGTCCAAAGAAGTTGGAAGCCTCTCCCGGATCGCAGCATCTTGTAATGTAAAACACACCATGATTTTTTCTAGGACATTGCATGAAAGATTACTGATTATGTCTGAAGTTGAGCCACTCATTGTCCTTTTTTCCTGGGTACATTCTAAGCCAACCGTTACCATGTTACAGACTATTCCCACAAATCAAGAGGTAAGCTCCCCAAACATATTTGTCGTTGTTAAATTGCTTGGCAGAAAATATAATAACAATAAGGAAAAAGCTCATTAACATATCTCTTATTATAGCGAATGTACGTTTCACAAGCTGTACGAAGGAAATCACATAGTCAATATCGATCATTTGTTTATAACATAATTACTCGAATTTAAACCCGTCCACAACTGAAAAGATCTTTGACATAATGCTGGTACATTACATATGCCCATGCATGATTAGTATGCATCTGTTCATTTATCTGCTAATATTGAGTCTTCTTGAGCCTACATCTGCTGCCTCAAACTAAGTTCAGAAGATAAACTCGGAACAAGTAGACTTTAGCTGGTTTGGGAAGGAGTGAGTTAGGAGTCCAGCTTTTAAGATTGATAAAAATGATGGATCAGAGTAGTGTACGTGCAAATGTAATAAAAAATAATACAATTGTACAGTATTTAACTGAAGGACCTGATGAAAGAATGGCTCTACCTTAAGCCTGTCTTGGATGATGGATTTGTGGAAAGACTTACTAAGCGAAAGGGGAAATATTAAGAATAAAACCCTCCTCAAATCCATGTTTCCATACAAATCTAATACTACACAACTAATCCAATGATGAGACTATTTTCAACCCTAATTCAAAAACTTGCTCTAATTTGTGAAAAAAATGAATAAACTCTCCAGCACTCCAACGGGCGTCTGAAATCTAATCATAAGTCTTGGTAAAAATCTTGACATTCTTGTTCATTTAGAAGATACAAAGCAAACTTCAAAATTTCGAGTAAAGGTTCGACTTTTCTTGATTAAAGTAAAACTTAGTTTGATATAAGCTTGAAGGAAGTTGGAGTGTGTTTTGAGGTTTTTATTTAAATCTTGAGTTTGACCGGGAAAAAGAAAAGGAAAAGAGAATAACATCCGGAGATACTCTGACTCAAACTATCCATTGCTAATCACGGTCTGAAGAAGAGATGATAATACTGTGTGTATTTGCGCAGCCACAGTTTAATTTTTTACATGCAACCAAAAAATGATTGATAAGTTGGAATTTTGAGATTTTTAATTCCACGCATGTTGAAATTTTTTTGCTCTAAAGACTTGCAGGGGCTAATCCCATAAAATTTTCCCTAGCCATGTTTGATAAGTGAGTTAGGGGTTGGGATAGGATTGTTAATCTTATAGTTTCTTTAAATCTTTGTTTGATTGCACAATATAGATTGGGATTGGTAATACCATGGGATTACCAATCCTCCCAATTCATGGGATTATTAATACCACCTCCCACTAGGTATTACTAATCCTATGCCAAGCTCTTTGATGCAAAATGACCTCTTTGCCCATGCTATTTTCTGTTTATACCAGTAGTACCCTTTATTACTCACCCACCTGTACGCAAAAGGACTCCTCGTACTAAAAGATGTATGATAAATAAAAAAAGGATGTTCAGAGTCCATGGCTTTTGCCTTCTATAATGCAACATACAGTATTTGTCAAATACTTTTATCCAAATAAAAAAAAATACTTTTACCAAATATTTTTCAAAATATCTAAGAAAAAATCCAAAAGTCGGTTCTTTGGGCTTTATCTTGGATATTTCCAAAAATATTTGGGCAAAAGTCAATTTTTACTTTTTTGATTCGTTTTGACGGGACGAATCAATAATCCCCACAAGTTAGGCGCAAAATTAACAAACGCGAAAAAATTATGGATGAATAATCATGAAGGAGATGAGAAGATGGAACTCTTGCATGCATTTATAGCCTTAAAGCATCTAGTGGCCTCTACAAATTATGTAGGTGCCTTATTTGTCGTAAAATTCTAAAAAAAAATCAACTAAATGAACCAATCAATGATGCAGGGATGGTTGTCCAAATAAGAATCTGGAAATTGATTGAAATGAAAAAAATGCAAATTGTCCCAAAATGATTGAAAAATGCAATTTGTGAGTGAGACTTCCTTGCAATTTAATAGACCAGGTTTTTCACACATGGGTATGATTGGAGAATGCAATTTGTTATCCTATCCATTGTGTTACAATCAAACAAGGAATTGTGATTGGTAATCACAATCCCATGATTTAATCCTTACACAATCAAACACTCACTTATGATTACACTTGGGATTACTAATCTCATCTTCTTATCAATCCCACTTTCTTACTAATCCTATTTAATCCAACACACTTATCAAACGTGGCCTAATTAACTTAAACGATAATACGGAAAAAACAGCCGCATCTGGGCGGCCCATCTCCGAAATCAATGGTCAATCTCCTTACCGGTCAGAGCCTATGAAACTGAACCATTAGAAACAGCGCTCTGGACAACTTAAACCCAGACAGTGTTAGGGTCCATCAAACCCTAGATTCAGTTTCTCTCTCCACTCAAGTCGTTTGGGAGAATTAGGGATTTGACTATTCCCAGTTTACGTTATCAAATGCACGTCACAGGACACTAATAAATGGAGTAATAATAACCAAAACCAAATATCACAATGAAATAATAATCAAACCAAACTGAGCCTTATGTTCCAATTAATTAGGGTTGGCTACATGAATTTTTTTTTTTCCATTACGCTTTGGCAAGGACTACTTGTTCACTCAAATCTATTAAACTCATGTCTTTGCGTAAATGAAATAATCCATAGAATAAATACGGAGTAATTTACTTCAAGACTTACATTACATGGGTGTTGTCTCTTGAAATTTAGCTCCTCTGCAGCTACTTCCCATCTCCATTTACAATATTCTTCTGTAACTAATGAAGCGTTCAACAATTAAAAAGGTCCTCTATATGGATATAGGAGTTGTGGTTTTGATGGATAAACAGACGTTGTACCCAAGACCTGTTATAGAACAGCGAAAATTCAAGAAATGAAAGAAGGACGCCCTTTTGTTGATTCTGGAAAGAAAAATAATGGGAAATGATTTCACGCATCCCTTCTATCTATTGACACACTTTTTTTTTTTTTTTCCCTATCTTTTATTCATATGAAATTACTCCGTATTAAGTTACCCTCACCTTTGAGTCACCATTTCTAAGGTAAATTTCCCTTATGTCCCTTCGACTTTGATCAGAAATTCATTTTGGTCATTTATCTTTCAATTTCGGCATAAAAATATTTTGACTTTTTAATTTTTTTCAATGTCATCATTTAGGGATATATACATATATACACAAAAAATATGAAATTTGGATCAAGCACCCTACTCACATCAGATGCCGTTGATTCCCGTGTGAGCTCCCTGGTTTTTTTTTTTGAATTTTTGGACGGCTCGGATTGGCCGTCCAGTGGCTAAAGACCGACGGCCGCGGGACTTAAAGAAAACAGATTTCTTCTAAAGGATGATATTGAAAAAAATTGAAAAGTCGAATTATTTTTCTGCCAAAATTGAAAGATGAAAGATCAAAATGAATTTTTGGTCAAAATCAAAGGGATATAAAAGAAATTTTCCCACCTTTTTCTATTCAAAAGGGCAAGTTGATAATTTCACATAAATAAAAATAAAAAATGAAGTGTCAATGGACAAAGGGAGAGTATTAAAACCATTTTCCAAAATAATTAGGAAGAGAAGTTTGGAGGAAAATGTACTACCAGTATCTTACTTTGTGAATTTTTCTCTTTTTTCACAAATCAAACAAATAGAACAGAATTTCATTTCATTTTATTTTCTCTTCTCATTTTTTTAACTGTTTTTTCTTTTTCTTTTTTTTTCTTTTTTTTTCCTCAATTTTTATCAGGCTCGGTGTCGTTTGTTAATCCTTTTTGAAATCCGTATTTTTTTGTGAGCTTTATCCCTTCTAGTCCGTTTACACAACTTGGGAAACTTAGCCTAAGTAGAAGGGAAATTGAGAAAAGAGAGAGCTGAAATAATGTTGAACTCTTTCAAAACTCACAATAATAAAAACTCCTAGAAGCAAATAATAACATACTCCACTAAATATCTTGTGGGGAAATAACTCGTGAGTACAACCGAGGACTTGATTGCAAAAGTCACTTAATTGGAACACCACTGGTAAAATGATTGCAACCAAGGACACGACGGAAATGCCAAAAGTAGGATAATGAGAAAAAAAAAAAAAACAGATTGGTATAAATGAAGAAAAAAAAACTGAGAAATTCCTATGCAAATGTAACTTCGATAAATTGCAAAAGAAGCATTCAAAAA
>BPLS01026930.1:41385-56247 GCA_019656275.1 Rhododendron kiyosumense
CACCGGGACAAACGTCCCCGGAATCAAGGAGCCGGAGACACTGAAGCCCAAGCTGCTTTAGTACCGTTGGAAACTCCATCGCCGAGCATCCAAATCACTCCTGAGGTTTGGGCCCCTCAACTCATGAGGGGGGACCGGCTTGTATACGTCGGAGACAGTGCTAGCTCCTCCGAAACTGCACTAGCCCTTGCACAAGGCCTATCGCTTCCTGTGGACATGCAGAAAGAGTCCTCATCATCTGCAGATAGACTTGTGTCCACTGGTTTCGTCAGTGGAATCAAGGTAACCAAAACTCTTCTTTTAGCCTTACCCTGATTGTAGTAGTTAAAATTTTTTTTAACGTATGTTTAGTTTTTGTACAGTTTATTCAAAAAATGATGACATTGGGTCAAAAGTTTCAAAAAGCTGAGACTGAGAGAGTCAAACTGCTGAATGACAACACAAGGTTGCTCCGAACAGTCGCGAGGCTTGAGAGAGAAAGAGATAATGCCAAGGCAGACTATGCTGAGGCCAAGGGCAACCTCGAGACTGCTGAGGACAGCCTCAAGCAAGCTTTGGCAGAAATCGACAGCACCAAAAAGGCAACCTATGAAGACAGATATGAAAAGGGATTTGACACTACAACGGCCAGCTACGTGGAGCAGATGCCAACTATTCAGGATCAGATTTGGGTTGCGTGCTGGGAAGCATGTTTGACAAAGGTGGGGGTTGTTGAAGATTCCCCTCTCTAGGAGGATAATGATTTGCCAAGCAAACGTGCTCAAGTTGTGGACAAACCTCAGGAGAATCCAGAACAGGACATCGACCAACAGATCGAAGATTTTGCTGGTGCTGAAGAGGATATACCTATTGACATTCTGGGGACTGTTGCTGTAGGGTCATCTGCTCGGGAATCAATCAATGATCCCATCGTTGAGGAAGGAGACACTGGAGGTGATGGTATCCCAACAGAGCTTGGCACAGAGGCTGCAAACCAACTTGTTTATGAGGTCCAAGAATTGGACTAATTTTGGTAAGCGTGAAATTTCTTAGAACAACTTGAAGGTCCTGCGCGACCGTAGTTTCTTTAGCCCTGCGTGGCATCAGTATATTCGTACTTCTGATAACACAGGTATTTGGCCCCTTTTTTGGCACAGCTCTTCTGTTTTTGTTCGGCCATTTGTGGCCCCTATGTTTTGCTTGGTGACTTTAAGTTTTGAACAACTTTTTGGGTATCTCATACCTAATTTTGCGTATGTTTGTATGCTGCTTCACAAACTGTTTGCTTTGAACATCTGTTTATTCAAGTGATAGGATACATGCATGTCCTCGTGTGCAGGTTATTAGTACTTATTTGAAGCCTTTCGTGCTTTTAACAAATCTAAGTATCGAGCAAGTGTTTCATACTGCTGCATAAGGTTTTCTAAATCCAAAAAATAGATCTAGGTCTCTCGTACTTAGTCAAATGTATCTTAGACATATCTCGTTATGTTTATTGCTCAAGTATTTCGTACTTGATTTCTGTATGTTCTTGTATGCAAACCCAAATTTGTTTGTACTCAGATTCTACTAAGTATATTCGTACTTAGGTATCTGCAAGTTTCTCGTACTTTAAGTATCTCATACCTAAAAAATTTCTAAGTCCCTCGTACTTTGATCAAAAAACAGATGTAAGCCTCTCGTACTTTTAGTATCTTATACTTTAAACTTTTACCACAATTATTTGCTCAAATAATTGTATCCGAACAGACTGCATGCTTTCGTATGCATCCCAAGTTTCTTCATACCAGGGGTACAGTCGTTTGTATTTTAAGTTTCTCATACTTATTTTTTAACGTTTGTTCGTACGCAGTTATCAAGCTATCTGTTAACTAAGGATAAATATGTTCGCATATGACATTCGTACCAATCTTATGCTCCCCAATATGAAAAAAGGAAAAATACCAAACTCCATATTTCATATTTCCAAGATGAATATTTCAAAAAACTCGTCAAACTGGAATGAAATGACTTTATTCATAAATTTGAACTCAATGGGGCGTCATTCGTGCCTCTTGCAACTAAAACAAAATAGAATAAAAAACAGGGGAATTTTATTCGTAATTCCCATACAATCACATAGTGCAATCTAAAATAAAACTCAATTCTTCTAAATAAAGAATTTTCTCAGATTATGGACATTCCATGGCCTTGGAATTGGATTGTCGTCCAGATTAGCCAATCTGTAGACCCCTATGCCCACAATCTCGATTACTCGATACGAGCCTTCCAAGTTGGCCCCTAGCTTGCTTGCCTTCATTGGCTACCTTGGTGTTGCCGAGCACCTTACGTAATACAAGGTCCCCAACACCAAATTCTCGAGTGTGATTGTGCTTGTTATAGCTTTTCATAAGCTGTTCCTGGTAAGAGGCCAGATGTACCAGGGCCCTTTCCCTCCTTTCCTCGGTGAGATCAAGCTCAATTTCGAGAGCTGTGTCATTGCCCCCACTCTCAACCAATATAGTCCTGTTGATTGGAAGGCCTACTTCTAAAGGTATGACTGCCTCTGTGCCATATGCCAACGAATAGGGGGTCTCTCCCGTAGACCTCCTAGGTGTTTGTCCTATGTGCAAATAAAACAAGAGGCAATTCATCGGGCCACTTCCCTTTAGCCTTGTCCAACCTCTTCTTGATCCCGTCAAGAATGGTTTTGTTGGATGCTTCTGCTTGCCCATTACTCTGAGGTTAGGCTGGAGTTGAATAATAATTCCGTATTCCATATTGGGCACAAAAAGCCTTGAATTTCTTCTGAAATTGGGACCCATTATCTGTAATCAAAGGGTAGGAACCCCAAATCGAGTAATGATACTTTTCTACACGAACCTTTCTATCATAGGCTCGGTGATTTTAGCCAATGGCTCTGCCTCAATCTACTTAGTAAAATAGTCTGTTACAACTAGCAGGAATTTTCGATTCCCAGTTGCTTTGTGTAGTGGACCCACAATGTCCATTCCCCATTGAGCAAATGGCCAAGGACTCGTTAATGGCACCAAGTCTTCTGCTGGCTTTTGAATCATTGGTGAGAATTTCTGACACTTCTCACAAATTTTCACATACACCTTGGCATCCTCTTGTATGTGTGGCCACCAATAGCCTTGAGTAATTGCTCGGTGGGCGATGGATCTACCTCCAGCATGGCTTCCATAAGTCCCTTCGTGAATCTCGTGCAGAAACTTTTGCACCATCTCAGCGTGCACACAGAGTAAATATGGGTCTGTAAAGGATTTTCTGTAAAGTTTCCCTTTTGGGGACAACCAAAATCTTGCAGATTTGGTTTTAATCTTACTAGCTTCCTTTTTATCATTGGGGAGTATTTCGTCTCATAAAAACTCCACGATTGGGTACTCCCCAATTGGGTTTCACATCCAAGACCAGCTCAACACTGCTCCCAATGCTCGGCTCCGTCAGGTACTCAACCGCTACCCTTCGCTTGAGTTCGGTTGGAACAGCTGTGGCTAACCAAGCCAGAGAATCGGCATGAGCATTTTGTCCAGAACTTATCTGTTCAATATGAACCATTTTGAAGGTATCAAGTAAATCTTTGGCTGCCTCCACGTATGCCGTCATCTTTTCATTTCAGGCTTGGTATTCACCGGACAGTTGATTTATCACGAGCTGTGAATCACAATACACCCTGACTCACTTTACTTTCAGAGACCTTGCACTTCTCAATCCATCTAGAAAGTGCCTCATACTTTGCCACATTATTCGATGCACTGAAACCAAGCCGAACAAATAATTCAATCATTACCCCTTCAGGTGGAAAAAGGACAACCCCAATTCCTGAACCAGTATTACAAGCAGATTCGTCAACGAATAATTTCCATTCCGTAGTGTTCTGTTCGGCTGACACTTTGTCCTTCGTAGATAATGTCTTAGTCTCCTGTTCCTTTATCGTAGGAGGCTGGGGAGCTACCGTGGGGGAAAACTCCGCCACAAAATCAGCCAACATTTGGCCCTTGATTGCTGTGCGTGGCTGATAATTAATATCGTATTTGTGGGCTACCTGACCGGCGCGCGCCCAAAAGAGTCGCCCCCCGAATTTTCGAGATGGATGATCCGAGAAACCGAGAGCTTAGTGTGGAAAAAGGCTTTTGGTCTAGCGAAAAAGTCGAGATTTTGGGTTCGGGAGCCACGTTACGAGCGGGGAAGGTTTTGTTCAAAAAAAGAAAAGCACCATGCTCGCCCGGTAAAGACCGGTTTCTACTAAGCATTTTTTATGGGGGATTTAATATCATTTGAGAAACTTAACTTTGATTAAAACATGTACGGGAAAGGGACATAGGGTTCAATATAACACATTGTCGTGCTCGTGGTGCAAACTGTATACTGATGATAAAGATGATGCAGGACGAAAGGAACTTTTAACAGAAACTGTCTAGATCATAATGTCCCAGTGCACGGCATTTTGTAATATACCGCACGGTCTTGCAAAACACCGTGCGTGGTTTCCTCCGTATTTTCAAATTTTCACAAGGTTTTAGAACGCCGCCCGGCGTCCTAGATACGACGCACGGGGTTTCAAGCTCAGGTCAGACAACATTTCCATTACCAGATGGCTCTGGGAAAACACCATTCTTTCAAGCCATGAACAGAAAAGAAGTTCTTAAACTCCTGATCTTTCTGAATAACCCAAAAAAAATGCTCCATTTTCTTGAAACAAAGAAAGAAAACTGCAAATGACTTGTAGATATGGTCCATTTTGAAAAGTATTTTTATTTGACTTCTTGGTAAGGATCTGACGAAGGATGGCTGTGATCCAGATAGTTTGAGTAAAGAAAACAGTAAACCCGAAATGTCGCGCGTCTAAGTCGACTACGCCACACGACGCATCAAAATGCCGTGCGGTGCAGCCTTCTTGGCATAGAGGCTTGTTTTTACTTTGAAAATGGTTTCTGGGCCAGGATCTGACCCAAAGAGGGCCGATCCTGACCACAGTGAGGTCCCCTCAAGGGTATGGACGAAGCCTACCCCAAGGAAATTAGTTTATACCTTTGATCTTCAAGCTTGGATGGAGATAGATGGCTTCGGATGGATGTGGATGAAAGCGATCGGGAGAAATGGTGGGTATGATTTGATAAAGGAGGTTGTTAGAAAGTAAGAGGCCTTGAAGTGAGTTTTCAATGGAGAGGAGAAAAATGGAGGATTTTGAGGAAGAAAGAGCCTTGGAAATGTTTTGGGAGCACTTTCTCAAGGCTTTGGAGTGAGGAAGGGGTGTGAAAGCATAATGAGAGAGAAAGAGAATTCAGGGCCCTTTTCTCTTGAGTGGAGGGTTGTTTTTATAGGCAAAAGCCAAAGATTTTGAATTTCAAATGGTGGAGGTATTTTCTAGGCAGGCCAGAAGTGCCCATTCGGCTGAGCTAGCTTGTAGGAGTGGCTTAAGTGGGCGTGGCCGACAGCTAGCTGAGCCAGTCAGAACTTTATCCAAAATGCCGTGCAGCTGACCTCATGACCTCGTGCGACGTAATGAATCTGTTATGCCGTGCAGTGTAGAGGTGTGTCGTGCGGTGCTGAAGGGTCCAGTCCTGGATTTTCGGGCTTGCTCTGGGCCTTTGATTTGGCTCTGGGCCTTTGGGTTTTGCTCTGGCCTTTCGGCTCTAGGCCTTTTAGGTTGA
The DNA here is from genome assembly GCA_019656275.1 of Rhododendron kiyosumense. NCBI lineage: Eukaryota > Viridiplantae > Streptophyta > Magnoliopsida > Ericales > Ericaceae > Rhododendron > Rhododendron kiyosumense. The sequence continues at coordinate 47,019 of BPLS01026930.1, forward strand.
TTTTAGGAGAGTCTCATTTCCAAGCTCTCAGAGGCATTTGTTTCCTCTATTTCATCATCGGGGTTTTTCAAGCGCTTACAAGGCCCGGATTGGGGTGTCTACAGTATTGGCTTAATTCGACGGACCACGTCGAAATCCTTCCCGAGAAATCTGCCTTTCGTAGCAGTGATTTCAGAGGAAACTCAGTATAAACCATAACTTTGTGGCTTTGGAAGTAGTGTGGCAATTTCCTCGTGGCTGTTCTAAGTGCCAGGACAAGTTTCTCAAGGGGCAGATATCTTGTCTCTACATCCAGCAGTGTCTTGCTAACGTAATAAATTGGGATTTGCTCGGTTTCCAAATCCCTTAACAGGACTGCGCTTACAGCATGTTCAGAAATAGCTAAGTGTAAAACTAAAGACTCACCTGGCTGTGGGGTTGATAAAAGTGGAGGCTCAGTCAGATATTTCTTCAGGTCCTGGAAAGCTTGCTCACACTCTACTCCCCATTCAAATCCCTCCCTCTTTTTCAGTAACTGAAAGAAGGGTCTACACTTATCACTTGACCTGCTGATAAATCTATTAAGTGCTGCAGCCATCCCAGTCAACCTCTGGACTTCCTTGTGGTTTTGGGACTTTGTAGCCTCTGCATGGCTGCAATTTGATCGGGGTTGGCCTCAATTCCCCTCATGGTCACCAAATGGCCTAGGAACTTCCCAGAACCAACTCCAAATGCACACTTCGAGGCGTTGAGCTTCAGTTTATACTTCCTCAAGATTTTAAAAACTTCTTTCAAATCCGTTATATGCCCTCGTTTATCTTGACTCTTCACTACCATATCGTCTATGTACACCTCCTTAGTTTTTCCAAGCAGCTCTTTAAACATGATAGTTGCAAGTCTTTGGTACGTCGCCCTAGCGTTTCTCAGCCCAAATGGCATAACGCTATAGCAGTACAACCCTCGTGGAGTGATAAAAGAAGTCTTTTCTTGATCAGGTCCAAACATAGCAATCTGATGATATCCTCGATATGCATCAAGAAAACTCATTCGCTCGTAACCAGATGTTGCATCAACCAACTGGTCTATCCTTGGTAGAGGAAAACTATCCTTTGGACATGCCTTGTTCAGGTCTGTGAAGTCCACACAGACACGCCACTTCCCATTCTTCTTCTTCACGACCACGGTGTTGAATAACCATTCAGGGTAGTAAACCTCACGTATTGCTTTCGCCTCCAGCAAACGAACGATTTCTTCAATAACAGCATCCACATACTGCACGGCTGCTCTGCGTTTTTTCTGAATGACTGGCTTATGCTAAGGGTTAACATTTAAATGGTGATAGATTATATCTGCATCTACCCCGGGCATCTCTTCTGGTACCCATGTGAATACATCGATATATTCCTTCAAAAATTGTATTGATTTAGTCTTTTCGTCTGCTGGCAGTGATTCTCCGATTAAGAAATATCTTTCAGGATCAGTCTCGTTGATCTGAATTTTCTCTAGGCCTTCGACCACCTTATCAGCCAGACATCTTCCGACATCTTCGATAGTTGGTTGATCTGGTACCGCTAACGTATGAACGTGATGGGCTTTGGGGGCTCTTTTAATGATGGAAATTAGATATTGTTGGACCACTTTCTGATTGCCTCTAATCAATTCGACCCCATTAGATCCTGGGAACTTCACCATTTGGTGACAAGTTGAAGAGACGGCTCTCATTTTGTGTGGCCATGTCCTTCCTATAATCGCGTTATAGGAAGAAGGAACATCCACAACTAAAAAGTCAGTTCTCAACACAACTGATCCAGCCCGAACAGGCAATGTCACTCTTCCAAGAGGCCAGACCGCTCCTGCACCAAACCCAATCAGGGGTGTTGTAGATTGCTCTAAGTCCGTTGGCCCCAGCTTCTTGAACGCATCGTAGTACATTACCTCTGTACAACTCCCTGAGTCCACTAGAATCCTCTCGATGTCATATTCCCCAACTCGTAGGGTTATGACCAAAGCATCGTTGTGGTGTATTTGGACTTCTCCCAGATCATCATCTGTGAATGCTATGCTTTCTTTGCATACATCGTTCTCTCATCCTCTCTTGTTTCCCAATCGCATCACGTGCTAATGGTGCTTAACTTGCCTTTGTAATAGCCTAACCTCATTTCTCATATAAGGTGTGGCCAACCCATGTATCATATGGATCACCCCTTTAGGATTTTGCTCGTAATCCAGTTCCATGGCTTTCCCTTTATCCTTGGGATCTTCCTAGATAAATTCCTTGAGATAGCCCCGAGAGACCAAATCGTCAAGGTGTCTTTTATACATCTCACAATCTTCAGTCATATGGCCCCAATCTTTGTGGTAGTTGCAGCGCTGATTCGTAGCACATTTTGCGTCCTTATCTCCACCAAGACTTGGGGGCCACTTGAAGTATGGCTGATTCTTTATTCGATAAAGAATCCTATAAATTGGTTCCTTCCAAACCGTAGTATAGAAAAGAAAGACTTAGGGTCAGGAGCTTGCTTATCCTTGTACGGCTCTTTCTTGGCCTGCTTGTATTCCTTTCTCTCCTTGTAAGTTTTGGGCTCTAGCTTGTCCACCTTTTTGACTGTTACCTTTGGCTGTTCGGCAATAATCCTGCCATCCTCCCGGAGTATGTCATCTTCCATTCTGGCATGTTGCTCTATTCGTTCCATCAGCTTAGCCAATATTGCTACTGGATGTTTATTCAATGAACGACGCAACTCTCCCAGAACAGGCAAACCGGTTTTGAAGGTTGCAATAGCATACTCCTCACTGCAATGTTCAATCTCGTTGAAAGTTTCCCAGGACTTCATTGCATAATCTCTGATCGACTTGTTGTCTACCTGCTTCATGGTGGAAAGACTTTCAAATGTTTTTGGGGCCTTTCTGCTCGTTAAGAACCGAGCAGTGAACTCTTCTGCCAACTGCCTCCATCCTCGTATGGATCGTGGGGCCAATTTATGAAACCAAGATAAAGCCACCTTGCCTAGACTCGATGGGAACATCTTGCACAGGATGGCATCATCGCCATCGTGCATGAACATGGCCTGCTGATAGTGCTGTATGTGAGCTACAGGATCCGCGTTTGTCTCGTAAAGCAAGAACGTTCCATGTTTCACTCTGCTCGGCAACCTAGCCTCCTGTAGCCTCCTTGCAAAAAGGGAGGCTGCAATGTTACTCAGGGCCCTCCGTCCTGTTTCTCGTGCAGTCATTGTCCCATCTTCGATTTCCTTCGTCTTGTGAGCCGTAGCTTTAGCCCAGTCAGCATCAGGCCTCTCGTACCTATCACGGTGATGCTTCCATGTTTCTTCTTCTTCGGGTGTAGAACTTTGCTCTCTGCTCCTTCTTTTTCGTGAAGAAACCCTTCGCCTTTCTAGTGTTCGGTCTTTACTTCTGCTTCTCCTTTTTCGTGGAGAAGCTTCATATCGTCTCGTGATAGGACTCTTGCTCCTGCTCCTTCTTTCTCTTGAATGAGTCTTTTTATGGATTAATAGAGCCTGTCTGTCTTCTCTGAAATTTCTTCGTGAAAGTCCGGAATCTTCTGGGTGATCTCGTACCCACTGTAACTCCCGTATATGATATTCTCGTTTTTTGATTAAACGAGCGTATCCTTCGATTTCCTTCCTCTTTTTTTCGAGGATATCTTCGCTACTATGTATACTTCGTGAGTACGCTATTGATTCTTCTCATCAGCGGGACTTGCTCCTTCTCGTGGAGCCCGAGGCAGTTCTGTCCCTTTTTTCTTTGGAGATATCTCTGCTCGTGATTTTTTTGCCATGTCCACCAGTGGGCTTTTTCGGAGCACCTGGTGGGGACCTATCTCCTCCCCCACCCAACTGGTTTCTTTGGATCAAACGGTGTGATTGGATCTTTTCCACCATGGTTGTTTTCAAGGAATTCTTTCGTTTCCCACAGACGGCGCCAATTGTAAGGGGATGAAAACAATTGATACCTCGAACCAACTTGGATTGCAACGGCTTATTCGTGCCCCTTCATCGGAACCCTAATTCGTCGTCGGAAACCTAATCTGCAAGACAGACAAGGGGTGAGCGCACCTTTGCCTCTCGTGGCAAAGGCCCTCCGATGCCAAAGTTAGTGTCACGTACTAATCAACAAACCCTAATTATCAGTAGGAGAACAATATGAATGCCAAGAATTGCGTACCTTTTACCTCTAGGTTTACCTCATATTCATAGATTCACTGATGCTTGCTGCCCAAGTATCCCTGTTGCCCTAAGATTCCTAACTCGTAAAGGAAACCTAGTATCCTCAGATTCTCGTTCCCTTATCGATATATAGCTCAGTCCTTTTAGGACTCTTTCCCGTAATCACCCGAATATCTCATTCACGTTGGGTGTCTTGCTTTGATCTTATACACTCGGGATCTCATTCTTTTAATGAATATCACTGTTCCGGAACCTTCTTGCCGCCTCAGATTTTAGGGCAACTTCTTCCCCTGTTCGGCTATCTTGTTGCCGAACAGTCCACATGGACCAATGACCTCAAATACAACTGGTCCTCATTGTTATATGTGTACAAATGACTTCACATGTCTTTAGTCCTTATCAGCCGAACAGACTGCCTAGGTCAATGACTTTCCATGTCACTGGTCCACATCGCGGTTCACCGTACTGCCCGGTGATGAGCCCTGTCACACCTACCACGTGCTCCTGTACACCACGTGTTCGGTGACTAATTGTTCCTGTTCGGGAATACCTCCCTACAATCGTCGGATGCCATTTGGGTTGTGCAACGCTCAGGGGACTTTTTTGAGGTGCATGATAGGGATTTTCAGTGATATGGTTAAGAAGATAGTAGAGATTTTTATGGATGACTTCTCTATTTTTGGTGACTCTTTTGATGCATATTTGGCCAATTTGGAGAAAGTGCTAACGCGGTGTGAAGAAAAGAATTTGGTATTGAATTGGGAGAAATGCCACTTCATGATAACCGAAGGCATCGTTCTCGGTCGGATTGTGTCATCCAAAGGGATCGAGGTGGATAAGGCAAAGGTCGACCTAATTAGGAATCTCCATACTCTGAAGTGTGTGAAGGACATCCGTTCTTTCTTGGGGCACGCCGGCTTTTATCGAAGGTTCATTAAGAATTTAGTGCCATTGCTCGGCCGTTATGTTATTTGCTTTCAAAGGATGTATCTTTTGAGTGGACCCTGGCATGTGAGTAAGCTTTCAATAAGCTTAAATCCAGTCTTATTTCACCACTTATCGTGCGATCTCCGAATTGGGAATTACCGTTTAAGCTTATGTGTGACGCGAGTGACTACGTGGTCGGAACTGTTTTGGGTCAAAGGAAAGAGAAGGAGACATATGTGATTTACTATGCTAGCAAAACGTTGAATGATGCCCAAATGAACTACTCAACTACAGAAAAGGAGTTGCTGGCTATTGTCTTTGCTTTGGAAAAGTTCTGGTCTTACTTAGTGGGGGCTCCAATCTCCGTCTATACCGATCATTCTGCGTTCAAATACCTTTTTACGAAACCGAATGCTAAGGCGCGGTTGATTAGATGGATTCTCCTTTTGTAAGAGTTTGACATTACAATCAAGGACAATAAAGGAGTAGAAAATGTGGTGGCTGATCACCTGTCTCGCTTGGAGTTCGAAGACCACACTGCTCACATTCCTATTGGTGATTTTTTTCCTGATGAGCAATTGTTTGGTATCTCCTTAACCCCAAGGTACGCGGACATCGTAAACTATTTGGTGACGGGTTTGACTCCAGCTCATTAGAATGCTCAAGAAAAGCACCGTTTTCTATCCGAGGTGAAGAGGTTCTCCTTTGATAATCCATACCTTTTTAAGTATTGCACGGACCAACTTACTCGCCGTTGTGTTCCTGATTCCGAGCAATAAAGCGTGATAAAATTTTGCCACACGGAGGCTTGTGGTGGTCATTTCTCGTTCAAAAAAATCGCTGCCAAGATTTTACAATGTGGATTTTATTGGTTGAACTTGTACAAGGACACTTATGCCTTTTGCAGGGGTTGTGCTAGATGTCAACTCTTAGGGTGTGTTACTCAATGAAATGAGATGCCTCTTACTCCGATCATAATCATTGAAGTCTTCGATTGCTGGGGTATTGATTTCATGGGCCCTTTTCCTTCATCTTTCGGTTATCTCTACATCTTGTTGGCAGTTGACTACATCTCGAAATGGGTTGAGGCTATTCCTACGCGCACTAACGATCATTCTGTGGTGGTTGAATTTCTAAGGGATAACATTTTATCGAGATTTAGAATGCCAAGGGCTATAATAAGTGATCAAGGGTTTCACTTTTGCAATCGAGCCATTGCCGCTTTGATGAGGAAGTACTCTATTATTCACAAGGTTTCAACGTCTTATCACCCTCAAACAAACGGTCAAGCGGAGCTGGCGAATCGAGAAATCAAGAACATCTTGGAGAAGACGGTTAATCCCAACCGTAAGGATTGGTCAACTCGGTTGGTTGATACTTTGTGGGCTTATCGTACTGCGTACAAGACAATTTTAGGAATGTCTCCTTATCGACTTGTCTATGGGAAAGCTTGCCATTTACCGGCGGAACTTGAACACAAGGCTTATTGGGCGATCAAGAAACTCAACTTCAATTTACCTCTTGCTGGTGCTCATCCGAAGCTTCAATTGATGGAACTTGAGGAAATGAGGTATGATGCTTACGATCACTCGAGTGCTTATAAGTCTAAAATTAAGGAATGGCATGATAAAAGAATTGTGATTAAAAACTTTAAACAGGGCCAAAAAGTATTGTTGTATAACTCTCGTTTGCATCTTCACCCCGATAAATTGCGATCCCGATGGGCCGGTCCTTATGTGGTTAAAACTGTTTTTCCTCATGGTGCAATAGAAGTAGTGAACATGAATAATGGTTCCTCTTTTAAAGTAAACGGTCAAAGGCTTAAGCCTTTTCTTGGGGGTTTCGAAATTGGAGAGCCCGATGAAGTTTTGGTCGATCCGGTTTACTCGGATGACCCTGTTCCATAGTTTGTTTTAATTTAAATTGCACGGGGAGCGAAAGCGTAACCGCTGAACTTAACTGTTTGTCGGACCCAGCTCCCGGGTAGGGGGTACCCACCATTGACTTGGGTATATGTATCTTCGTACGCTGCTACTAAAAGAAGGATCGTGGGCCCAGCTCCGGTTCGAAGGGCAAACCATTTAATATCAGTGACATAGGGCTTTAATTAGCTTTTCTGATAGGAGTAATTCACAGTAAACCACTCACGCCTTCCAAATTAGCTCCAACGGGGGCGGTATAGATCCTTAGGTTAGGCCTTGATATTCCCGTGCTTGCGCACTTGGCTCTATCTTGTTGCTTGCCTGGTTACGATCTTAGGGGACGCTGAACTTCATTGTTTGACGGAGTCTAGCTGTGACTTTAACGCTCCGAGTTTTGATATTAAATTTGTATATATTGTACATACTTGTTTCTCTTTCTTGCTTTATCTTGTTTTGTTTATTTATGCATGCTTTGTTTTATCATTTTCATTTTGTTTTTCTTGCTTTGAACAAAGTCTTGGAGACACCTCACATGCAAAAGATATCACCAATGTGTTAGTGTAAAAAGGGCTTTCATTAGCTTTTCTTTGTAATAGTCTATAGTTAATGATCCATGCTCTCCGAGATTGACCCTATCGGTGGCAACTTAGGTCTGTGGATGAGGTTGATATTGCCTAGAGTGCACGCTAGGTTGTATCGTATCGTACTTTGTTTTGATCATAGGGACGCTGAACTTGATTGTTTGGTGAGATCGAGCGATAGATTTTATTACGGGCGCTAGCATAACAAATATTCGACGGTCTAGTATAGCCACCTATTACTTACCCCCCCCCCCCCCGCGGTAAGCAATGGGAAGAAAAGTATGACTCGTGTGATCGCGTGAAGATCAGGTGGAGCATTTCATTTTGTTTTTCATGTTTTGATTTGTTCTGTGCATGTCTTTGTGTTTGTCTTTAGTTCCTGTCTTTTAATTTTTGGTTTAATTTGAAATCGGATAATACGGGCCGGTATTTCTAATGTCAAGTGTTTTGTGGAAAGTTGTTCTTTAAGTCTTGCAGGGTTTATGTGCTACCACACCAGCCTTGGTGGATTGGGTCTAAAGCCGGAGTGAGTGAGGCATTCAGGAGCCCTAAGCATGGGTGTGGCTATGCTCCGCGGTTGTTAGTCCGATAAAGTTTTGGATATGGCCCTGTATGACTAGCTGTGATTCCGAGTTGGTAGAACTGAAAGAGTAAACCATGGAAGCATCTAATCTGGCTGGAGCAAGACATTGACATAAAATCCTCCAACTTGATCGAGGTATTTAGGGGTTGACATTCCCCTTGGACGGTACATTTGCGCACTCTTCCTTCTTTCACTTTTGTTCTTAATGTTATGAGGGCATAGCATCCCTTTAAGTTTGGGGGGGGGGGAATTAGCTTATGTATTATTTGTTTGATTTTTGTGCTTATGCTTTGTGTTGCATTTGTGAAATTTGAAAATTCAAAAACAATAGAAATTTAAAATTCAAAAAAAAATGAAAAAATGAAAATTTTTGAAAAATAAATAAAGCTTTTTACTTGCAATCCGTTCCTTTTGTCACAATTCTAGTTTTGTTCATGACTTGTTGCATGCTCAATAATTATTAGTTGGCAAGAGTTCGAAGCAATCCTAAGAAATTTTGTGCTTCTCAATTTGCATGCTTAGTTGAAAATTGAACTGTTTAAGTTTTGAGCAATTTTTGAGCAAGCTTTGGCCCATATCCCCATCTTCTCAATAAAATGCTTGTAGTTAGGTGAATAATCGCATGTCCATGCCTAATTGTGTTTAAATGTCGATTTTCAATCATTTTGGAATCCAAAGCGCACTAAGAAAGGATACAAGGCATTCTTTGCATGATCATACCACATATGAGTCCCCTTGTCTTATTTTGCATCCTGTTATTTCCCTGCTCTTTGCTTTAATCTAAGCGACCGGTTGTTTGGAGGGTTGTTTGGTTGAGTGCTCATTGCTTAAAAGGTGTTTTGGGGGTGTTGGATGAAGATTTAGAAGTTCGGGGTTTCAAATTGAAGCAAAGCAAAACTTTTGGAATTACGGGCTTCGGCATCGATGGGATAAACGACTTTACATCGATGCAGAGGGGTTTTCAGCAAGTAGTAAAGGTAGTTGGCATCGATGGGATGATTCACTTTACATCGATGCCGAAGGGGTTATCTCATTAAGCCGTTAACAGGT
>BPLS01026933.1:0-15593 GCA_019656275.1 Rhododendron kiyosumense
TCAATGAGTTGAGAATGGTTGGGCTTGGTTTAGGCTGCCTGTGCTGTATGCTTGATCCTGGGCAATTCTGAATCCAGCTTAGGCTGGGCTTGGATAGCCCCAATCTGACTGGCATACCTGGGCTGAGTCCTTAACCACGTTAGTGAGTTATTTAACCATGAAGCAGAAGAATATGGGAGAAGATATACATGGGAAGATATGTTGTGTCAGTTTTGCTAGGGAATGTAGTTTCGTGATATGATGGTCACTTTCAATATGCAGAATTTTGGAACTAGAAAGAAAATAGAATATTGAGGTTCTGAGGATTGTCACATTGATGATTCTATATCCAGATGCTTTTGTACATGTTACGATTGAAAGTGACCTTGTACTTGTGTATGACATTTCCTGTTCTCTTGTGGAATTGATGTACCATCCTTGCTGGCTAAGTTTGTTAGTAATCGAAGTGTCTTTGATGGTGAAATTTACATCTGATGAATATTTGTGCATGGTTGACTCATATGCTAAATTCTATTATCAATATATGTTTCTTGCTGCAAAGTTTGGGTCTGAATTCAGTCATGAATCAAGTTTTGGTGTAATTGTTATTGCTGCCATTGTGAAATCTGCCTTTATATTCCCAGGGAGGATCATGCCAAAGGGGAATTGGAACTGTACCAAGTTGCAGCTGCCTTTGTTTGGCAGCCCCCATTTTCTTGTTCCCTCCACTAAAATCAAATATAGTTCCATAGGGATCCGACGCGACGATCTTGGTTTGGATTGGCTGTGGAGAAGCTGTAAAAAGCTTAAGAAACTGCAGCTACGCCGCTGCGAGGAATCGGCGATGATATGTCGGTTTCGTCGTTTGTTAATTGCTTTAAGGGCCTCCAAGAAGTGGAATTGAGGATTTGTGGATCCATATCTGATGAGATTTTATCAATATTGGCTGAGAATGGTTACATCTCTGAGCTCTCTGTTGGTACATGATGGTGGCAGCAGACAGGGTTTACTTCAATTCATTACTCACAGCTGTTGTAATTTACGAAAACTCGATTTACAGATGAATGGAAGCTATTAACCTGTTTACCAGTTCAAGCTATTACCTGATATGAACAATAAAAGAGCTGTTGCAATACCAGTTCAAATGCCTTTTTTTTGGCAAGTTTCCGTTTTTTTTGCAGGTGCCCGTTTTTTTGCAGTTTTTTGAAGGGCCCAATTGCTTAGGCTGTTGGAAGCTTCACACTAGAAAGGACTAGCTAAACTACCATTTGGGCCTTTTGGATAGTCTCTTTGCCTAGGATTGGATTGAGGCTATTGGAGATGCTCTTATGCAATGAGTATTTTAATACTTTATTGCGCAATTCGTTATTCCAAGAGGTGGAATATGACGAGTACAACAATATCATAGGTTGCAAGATGCATGATCTTGTACATGATCTTGCACTTCATGTCTCACAGGGTAATTGTTTGACTTTGGAAGCTAGTGAGGTGAAGAATAATCTTGATGTTGAACATCTGTCGTTATTTCTTAGAGAAGAAACACGGTTAGATATTTCGGAAGAATTGGAAAATTGAGGTCACTATTTTTAACGGGAGATCTCCCCGAAAACACCAAAATTTTTCAATGTATTCGCGCCTTGTGTTTAGTAGACTCCAAGTTGCCGAGTTCAATATGCAAGTTCATACATTTAAGGTTTCTTGACATCTCTAGATCTTCTATTACGAAAGTTCCAAATTTTATCACCAAGTTCTACAATTTGGAAATGCTAAAGCTACCATGGTATCTAGAAGAACTTCCAAACGATATCCACAACTTGGTTAGCTTGAGACATTTATATCTTGGAAATTCATATGGATCTAGAAAGTTAATACCAATTAAGATAGGGTAGTTGACATCATTGCAAACATTACCCATCTTTGTGGTGGGCAAGAAGAGTGGCCATAGAATTGAAGAGTTGGGTAACTTGACCAAGCTAAGAGTTAGGTTAGTGGTTCGGGATCTACAAAATGTGAAAGACAAGGAAGAAGCAGAGAAGGTTAAAATGTTTCAAAAATCTGAACTTCAAGAGTTGACATTGTATTGGGATGGAGACCTTAGAAACTCCAACGATAACCATGAGGATGTGTTGGAGGGACTCAAACCTCACCGGAAGGTTAAGGGATTAATACTTCATTATTTTGGAGGAAGAAGATTGGCGTCATGGATGAGCACTACAGATGCTCTTTTGCTTCTAAATTTGGTGAAGATTGAATTAAAGGACTTCAGATTATGTGAGCAAGTCCCTGCGCTCAGACACCTTTCGCATCTTGCGACGGTCAAAATGGTTCGTTTGCATGACTTGAAGCGTATTGGTCCCGAGTTTTATGGACCAGATGAAGGCATTATTGGTTATTGCAGTAGTAGTAGGGCAGCTGCAAGAGTATTTCCATCATTGAGGGAATTCCAACTTTTTGATATGCCTCAGCTAGAAGAATGGTCAGACGTATCATCATTGCCCGTTGTTGGCACGAGAATGCTGGAGTTCTTCCCCCGTCTTCAGAAGTTAGATATCTCGAAGTGCCACAAGTTGATTACCGTCCCAGGTGATTTGTTATGCATTTAGCAATTACTTGTTACATCATACTGTATTTGCCATAATTACCAAGAAATGTGGTACAGCATGTCCCTGCGCATACATGTGGGAGCAATTTTTGTACACCCTCATCTTTAGTGAGGGTTACTTTAGACACATTTTATGAGATATGTCGCGGGTTGATTTTGGTAATCAAAATCACTCATTTTATAAGAATAAATTTATTAAGATACCATGGAAATTCAGTTTAATCGGATATTGATAAGTACTCGAAGAAAAAAAAAATCAAATTTTGCTTTATCCAATTATACACCCAAGAACTATATTTTTTTAACAAGTACTTACTCATCCTCGATTGAACTGATATTTTTCTTGATCTCTTAATAAATCAATTTATACCAAAATGAACAGTTTCGATCATCAAATCAGGACCCGCAATATAGCTCACAGAATGCAGGTAAAGTTACCCTTACCAAAGGCAAGGGTGAACAAAATTTCTCTCTGTAGAGGTAGATGTGGATTGAGAAAATATTGCTACTTTAATGGAAGATTTGCTAAAAAAAAAGCAGCGAGTCCCTAATGCTTTGTTTGGAACTTGTGGAAAAAGCGGGAAGTGAACAAAAAATAATTAAGAACAAAAATGTGAGGAAAATACAGGGAAAATTACACTCTACTTAATGCACTATTTTGCCATTTCCTCTCCACTTAATTCTGAATCCAAACAAGGGAAGATTTTTTTTTGAAACTTTCCCTCTTTTCCCTTCCTTTCTCCATGTTCCAAACAAAGCATAAGAGATTTGACAATAGAGGAAATGGATGAGCTAAGTTATTTCCCAAACCAGCTTCAAAACCTAGCGTTACTTGAGAAGTTAGAAATATCGGTCTCATTGCTATAACCTGATGAGTCCAACTGACGAAACTGAAGCAGCATTCAACGGCTTGATGTCCCTTCAACATTTTGAAATTGAACGTTGCCCCAAGTTTTCAAGTTTGCCTAAGGAGCTGCTACAACCAACCCTCGTAGATATACGCCTAAAGTGGTGTCCAAAGTTAAAAACACCCAATCCAGAAGCATTACGCTGCCTCACATCCCTCAAGAACTTGACAGTTGAAGAATGTCCAATCTTATGGAGTTATTGGGAGGAGCGACTAGTTTGCACCACCAACCTTCAATCATTGCATATAGGTGAATTCACTGAGAAGTTAAGATATTTCCCCTGGCCCTCCCCAAGTGCTGCATCATCACCATGGTGCCATTTCACATCCCTGAAGTATCTAGTTTTAGTGGGATGGGCAGAGGTCAGGTCTCTGCCTGATCAACTTGAGCACCTCTCTGCCTTGACAAGTTTAAAACTTCAGCATTTCAGTGGATTGGAATCTCTGCCGGAGTGGCTGGGTAACCTTTCATCACTTCAATCCTTGGAAATACATGAGTTCCCCCTTCTTGAGGAAAGATGCGAAGAGGGAGGCGAAGATTGGCACAAGATTGCTCATATTGCATCTATTCAAATAGGTAACTTATTCAAGTTCTTGTCTTTGCCTCTCTCTCTCTCTCTCTCTCTCTCTCTCTCTCTCTCTCTCACACACACACACACACACACAGAGGTGTCTATGTTTCTCTTCTCCATGTGCGTGTGTGAAATAATCAATGGAAAATGTTATCTGACCTTTGGGATTATTGGGCTTTCAGATTCATGGGATCGATTCTACTGAGCTGATGTGTACCCTCTCCATGCAGATAAAGCATGAAAGTACCCTTGCAGTCACGTAATTTCTCACTTTTTGCATTATCTTTTGTTTGTGTTTCTTAGACTAGGTACTCTTTCAATTGCAGTTTTAGTGGGTCTGTTCTCTTGGTCGTATACATCCAGCCGTTGTGATTTCTGAGACCTCCGCGAAAATGAAACAACAGGGCTTGTGACAGCGGACTCTGTTGAGGAAAGTAGTCCTTAACTATTTAGCTCCACATGTATTTAAATCCTGTGATTGAAATGGTTTAAGTAACCGGTTCTTCTATTCACTGAGCGGTCAGTGTACAAAGTAAAAATCCTCAAGGTCCAGTAAATAACACATCCTGAGAATCATATTTAAGTGCACCAGTACGTCATAATATTGTAAGACTAGCGATCAGAATAGCTATGAGACTTCTCTCTCTTCTTTTTTCCTCAATCTTTTGCACCATTTCTAGGTGTTTTTGATTCCCGAGTTTTTGAGACAGCGCAATATGCCAAGTCTATCTAACAAATTCACGGTAAGACATGGATTTCAAAGGTCTTTCTCGTGCATAAATAGTTTTTCTAACACTTTTCTAGATATTTATATTCTTTAGGTATGAATTCGTTGTTTCTGTTCAAATTGTTTGAGAGTGTTTCGCCTGCTGGTTAACTGCAAATTGTCCAGAAATTGATAAGCTTGCGATTTGAGCACTTCTTGATTGAAATCAATATTTTCAAAGGTAGGTCAAAGCAAAGCTTTTGATCTAGGACTTCAGTGTCTGATCTCACCGAAATGATGCTAGAAATAATGCGTATCAACATTTAGTACTGGTTCTTTGGCTGCTATTTCTGTTTGGTTTTAGCACTGTTTTTTCTGCTCTTAGTGCTGGTTTTGTGCTGCTTTTAGCGCTGGTTTTTCTGCTGATCTACTGGTGGAAATGGAAGTGGATCTGAAGCTGCTTATCACTGAAACTAAATCTGTTGGAAGGTGGTGTTGTTCTGTTGAAAATATGGTTGGCTTGCTGCTGCTGCTGATACTGTAAGGGTGTTGGTTGCGCAAATGTTTTGATGAGTCGTAGGTTGAGATGTTATAAGGATTGTTGATGTATTGAGTCAAATTGAGGGATTTGTCCTCCTTTGTAACAGTTTCACTTTGTTCCATTTTATTCTCTGTCGGCTTCTTGCCTACTTGTTTTGGTCTGTTTGGGCCCACGGTGGTATACGATTGATTGTCGGAGAGTACGGGTGCCGACTTAGTTTGGGATGCGTGCTTTTCGTTGTAATGCCGTCGTGCCCGGGGCCCATTTAATTTCTGTATTACAAAATTAAGAGATAAGCTACGGTAAACCCCCAAAAAAAGGGTGCACGGTGTGCCCTCCGTATTTTGAGCCACAAAATTTCATAAAAAGTAAGCTACAAAATTCGTATTTTGAACCACAAAAAATCGTAAAAATGAGTTACAAAATTAGTAAAAGTAAGTCACAAAATTGGTAACCTAGAGCTGTCTATTTTTTAATACCTTTAGCCGTCTTTTTATCACAAAGTTCGTAAAAGTAAGCCACAAAATCGTAAAAGTAATCACAAAACTTCATATTTTGGGCCACAAAAATTCAAAGGGAGGCATCAACCGCATAGGAGTATGGAAATACAAGAGAGATATCAACTGCACTCCAGTCCATTTATGTAATATTGAAGTTTTCATCGTGGGAAGTTACTGCCCAAAGTTTATGTTGACTCATTCAAAGAGTTGAAAATTTCACAAAGACAAACCTGGTGAGAGACGTTAAAAATGTCAAAATGACACAAAAAGTCATATGCCCCACTAGCCGAAAGTGAAATAAGTCAATGGCGAAAGTGGAATTGTCAACTATAATTGTTGTGCTTTCACAAAAATAATTGGGAAAATAATTAAGCTAAAATAGCTGGCAATTCCAAGACATCAAACATTTAAATAAGCCATGAAAAAGTTATCCTCGATCTGTGGTAATCACAACACCTCTTCTCTTTGCTCTCGTATTCTTATCTTGCTAATTGTTCACCAAGCATTTTTTCATCAAGTCTAATTCATAAGAAAACCATGGCCGAGGCTTTGCTCATCCCTGTAGCCAAGGGAATCCTGTATGGGTTGCTTTCCCTAGCAACCAATCAGATTAACAATCCGATTAATCTGGCATGGGGTTTCAAGAAAGACCTCGAAAAACTCTGCGAAAGGCTAGAAATCATTCAGGCTTTGTTACTTGACGCTGAGAATAGGAAAATAACATCACATACTATGATGGCATGGCTAAAGAAACTCAAGGCTGCAA
Source organism: Rhododendron kiyosumense (assembly GCA_019656275.1). Lineage (NCBI taxonomy): Eukaryota > Viridiplantae > Streptophyta > Magnoliopsida > Ericales > Ericaceae > Rhododendron > Rhododendron kiyosumense. The sequence continues at coordinate 6,574 of BPLS01026933.1, forward strand.
TATGCCATGCTGAGAATGTGCTGGATGAATTGGCCTATGAAGCTCTTCGAAGAAAGATTGAGGTACAAAACCGGAAGAGGAACAAGGTGCGTGATTTGTTCGCACTCTCTGATCCATTGTTGTTTCGTTTCAAGATGACTAATAAGGTCAATGACATCAATACACTCTTAGACAGAATTTGTAAAGCAGCAAATGATATCGGTCTTAAACCAGTTGAGCAACTCAATCATGCTATTGTTGAACCTAGGGAATTCAGGACTACTTTTCCTTTTATAGATGATACACTAGTTGTGGGGAGGGATGGTGATGTTTCGGTAGTGGTCGATATGTTACTTGGCTCTGACGTGGAAGGTGAGTACCTGTCATTGCCATTGTTGGAATGGCGGGGCTAGGAAAGACAACTCTTGCTCAGGTAGTTTACAAAGAAGAAAAAGTTTTGAAGAATTTCAGTGAGGAGAGAATTTGGATTTGTGTGTCTAATGATTTCAAGGTAGGAAGGTTATTGAATGAGATGGTGCAATCTCTTACTGGAGATAAGTGTGAGACACCCAACATTGAAGGGGTAGTGAGAAAGCTTAGACAAAAACTAAATGGGAAAAAATATTTGCTTGTATTAGATGACGTATGGAACACGAAGCCAGATTTATGGGTGGACCTGAGAAATTCGTTGATAGGAATAGGCGGTTCTAAGGAAAGCAAAATTCTAGTTACTACCCGTAGTATGGAAGTCGTATTAGCAATGCAAACATTTCCGTTGTGCACCCATCCGCTAACACCTCTATTGGAAGCTGATTGTTGGACAATGTTTAGGAAAAGAGCATTTTCTAATAGAGGACCAAGCGAAACTCGAAATTTATTGGATATTGGTCTAAGAATAGTAAAAAAGTGTAAGGGTGTGCCATTAGCGATAAACTCATTAGGAGGATTACTGTATTCAAAGCAGGATGAAAAAGAATGGGAGTCCATCGAGAAGAGTGAAATATGAAGATCACTCGAAAATGAAAATGAAATTTTACCAATATTGAGGCTTAGTTTTGACCATTTACCATCACCATCTTTGAAACGATCTTTTGCATTATGTTCTATTTTTCCAAAGGACAAAGTCATTAGAAAGGATGAGTTGATTCAACTTTGGATGGGTCTAGGATATCTCCAACCTTCTTCACGAAGTAAGGTGGGAATGGAAGAGTTAGGCAATGAGTATTTTAATACTTTATTGCGCAATTCGTTATTCCAAGAAGTGGAATATGATGAGTACAACAATATCATGGCTTGCAAGATGCATGATCTTGTACATGATCTTGCACTTCATGTCTCACAAGGTAATTGTTTGACTTTGGAAGCTAGTGAGGTGAAGAATAATCCTGATGTTGAACATCTGTCGTTGTTTCTTAGAGAAGAAACACGGTTAGATATTTCGGAAGAAAACATTGGAAAATTAAGGTCACTATTTTTAACAGGAGATCTCCCTGAGAACGCCAAAAATTTTCAATGTATTCGCGCCATGTGGTTAACAGGCTCCAAGTTGCCGAGTTCAATATGCAAATTCATACATTTAAGGTTTCTTGACATCTCTAGATCTTCTATTAGGAAAGTCCCAAATTTTATTACCAAGCTCTACAATTTGGAAACACTGAATCTACCAAGGTCGCTGGAAGAGCTTCCAAAAGATATCCACAACTTGGTTAGCTTGAGACATTTATATCTTGAAAATGACTATGAAACTAGAAAATTGATGCCAGTGAAGATAGGGGAGCTGACAGCTTTGCAAACATTACCATTCTTTGTTGTGGGCAAGAAGAGTGGCCATAGAATCAAAGAGTTGGGTAACTTAAGCAAGCTAAGATGTAGGTTAGAGGTTTGGGATCTACAATACGTGAAAGACAAGGAAGAAGCAGAGAAGGCTAAAATGTCAGAAAAATATGAACTTCAAGAGTTGACATTGTATTGGGATGGAGACCTTAGAAACTCCAATGATAACCATGAGGAGGTGTTGGAGGGACTCAAACCTCACCGGAATGTTAAGGGATTAAGACTGATGAAGTTTGGAGGAAGAAGATTGGCATCATGGATGAGTAAAGATGCCCGCTCGCTTCAATATTTGGTGAAGATCGAATTAAATGACTGTAGGTTATGTGAGCAAGTCCCTGCACTTGGACACCTTCCGCATCTTGCGATAGTCAAAATGTGGAAGTTGCATAACTTGAAGTGTATTGGTCCCGAATTTTATGGACCCTATGAAGGCATTCTCGATAGTTGCAGTAGTAGTGGGGCAACGACAACAGGAGTATTTCCAGCATTGAGGGAATTCCATCTTTTTGATATGCCTCAGTTAGAAGAATGGTCAGACGTACCATCATTGCCCGCTTTTGCCATGAGTATGCTGGAGTTCTTTCCCCGTCTCCAGGAGTTGTACATCACCTCATGCCCCAAGTTGATAACCATCCCAGGTTAGTTCTTATTCATTGAGCCGTCACTTATTACATTTTGCTGTATTTACCATTATTTTCCAAGAAATGAGGTCTAGCACATCTCGGCACATACATGCGAGAGCAATTTTGGTTCATCCTCACCTTTAGTGAGGGTAACTTTACAGTCATTTTATGATATATGTTGCTTGTTTCGTTTTTGAAATTAAAGTCGCTCATTTTGTAGAATTAAATTTCTTATGCAAACCTTCAGTTTTATTGAATTTCACTAAGTACTAGATTAAAAAAAGGAGGCTGATAATGCCACAATTCGCACGAAACTTTATTGGCTTTTATAGTAAAATTACATATTTGTCCTCAAAGCTACATCCCTTTCCCTTTTTGTTTTTGTAGGACCAAAATTAATACGCATACGATAAACGAGTATAAAAAAAGTAAAGAAATCAACACTCATAATTATGTGATTCCCCAAAACTGGGTACATCCACGGGAGCGAGAGTGCGGCTGTTGTTGTTTTTCAATCAGTCAAAAGGGTTTATAGCATATAGTATTTTTACCTACTCTATTCTAACCCTAATCCGGATTTGGCTTGCATCCCAAAAATACCCTTGTACCATACCGCGAGGGCCCCCCAACCCATTTTGCTGGACCCGTGATGGGGCCAGTTGCCCGAACGAAGTGGAGTGAGGGCAACTGGCCTATTTCTAGAACTCTTTAATATCTCTTCATACTCAACATATGAGTCACAGTTCTAACAGTTTTCAACTTTTAATGGGGATACAAATGGAATAGAGAAAAAAGGATCTGGGTGAAATGAATCATCCTTTCTTTAATTCATTTTCCAAAGTCTCGTGCCTCTTCCTCTTCTAATTTCAGAGCCATTTAAATTCAAAGGCTTTGATTAAGAATGAGACTTGGCCTAGAGGGAGAAATGAATCTGGGTTGGAGAGATGAACAAATGCTTTTTTGAGAGAGTGCGTCAAAGAGGGAGGAAATTGACCAAGGATTAAATGAGGGTAAAATTGTCAAATAACCCAAAGTTTTGTGACACCAACGGTACTTCTCGTGGCATTATGGGCCACCATTAAGAAAAATCTAGTTTTGCTCCATCGAGACATACACCCAAGAACTATATTTTTTGATCAAGTACATATGGATCTTTGATTGAACTAACATTTTTCTTGATCTCCTAACAAATCAATTATGTCAAAATGAACAGTTTGGATTGTCAAATTAGGACCCTCAATATAGAACATAGAATGCAAGTAAAGTTAGCAAGGGTGAACGAAATTGTTCTTCGTAGAGATTGTCATGACCTTGACCCGTCCCTTGAGGTCTTAATCATGACAAATGCCAGTAATTTCTCACTAAGGCCAAACCACAAGTCAAAATCATCTAAGCAAGCAACAATCAAAAGGGACTAACATAACAGCGGAAGCAAAAGATGATCTTCTATTGACAACGAACCAAAGTCTTGCTTAGGTTTTACAAACCAAAAGTGTAAACCTCCCAGAGTTGGTGTGCTTACATACAAATTCAAAAGCTAACAAACTATGTACAAGCTAAGTGTCTACAAGCATAACTTCCTTTCTTTTACAAGTTTCCAAAAAATACACACATCCCAAAAGTAAATACCACGCCACCAAAAGAAAATCCATAAGCCAAAGCTCGTGTGAATGATTAATACTTAACTCACATGCCTTCCATGGGTAACGCAAAATAATTTGATAATAATTCAAAACAAAGTACTCAAAACCATAAGCCAAATATAATGTACATTCCGCTATTCAAAATTCAAAAGCTACCGGGCGTCCCTGGTAGTGGATAAGCCAGACGTCTATGCGTTATCCCAAAACACACACCAACCTCAAACACCTTTGCTAGCCATTAAGCCGTCCCCTAGTAAGACCGGACGTTGAGAATGCCATTAAATAGATTCGCAAACATTTCAAAAATAAGTCCACCTTTCATTGGTATCCATGGAGTACACATTTATAAACATGTTCAAAAAAGATCGATAAGAAAAACAAGTTCGAAGCATGTGTTTAGGTATTAAATCACTCACCTCGGCTCTACGAACCACCCGAACTTCCTAAAACAATTAAGCAATAAAAACACGATTAGAAGATGCCTAACAAATCTATTTTTAATGAACATGAGGTCCTAAGGTAGAAGTTAGATAGCTAGCCCAAGAAAATAATCCCAGAAACTGCAGTTCCATAAACTTTGACGCCAAAACTGACTTTGCTTAAGAATAACTAAGACACGATCTTCATGCATTTTTTTAGGTCTACGAGTCTAGGTTCAAAATCAGAAAGCGGTTCGTTATTTCGTCACCCGAGCTCAAAATTATGGCCGTTTCCCTAACATGTGTCTGTGCAGTCAGCACAGTCCAAAAACTGCGCGCCACATGGTCACGAATTTTTACAGAATTCAATACTTCAAATCTGATCCCGAAATTTTTACCATAGATAAAAGACTCATAGAGGAACTCTCTATAAAAATTTCATAATTTTTGGAGCCTAGGAACTGCCTCAAAAAAATTCCAAAAAATCAGGACAGACACAAAATTCTACTCTGCAGATTTTCAGAAAAAATTTCCTCTTGTTCTCCTCTTGTTCTTCCTGCGATTTCCAGCCCTTAAACCCACCTAACTACTTCTAACTCACATCAAAACCTCACTAATCATGCTCAACCTCATAAATATAGAAGAGTTATTCCAAGAACATCAATTTCAGGCATCAAAACAAGTTTTAAACATCTAATTCCAAGAAACAAGTAGAGTTCTAACCCAAAACCAATTTCATCTTGTTCCAATCATCTAGAGCATGAAATCAGGTCCTAAGATCTGAAATTTAACATGCAAATTATGGAATCAAGCAAAAGAAAACATGTATTACCAAGTTATATCTTCAATTCCAAGCCAAACAAGATTTTTTCCTAAATTTTTTCCTTCTTTTTCTCCTCCTTCTCTTCTTCCAGCCGGTTCTTTTCTCTCTCTCTCTCTCCCCCTCTCTCTCTACGTTTGATAAGAACAAAAGAAAAAGAGACGTGGAAGACTTGTTTTGTTTTGCTTGGCTTGGGAAAAATTATTGAGTGCATGTGTGTCTTATGCTATGTTCCAATTTTATTTAACTAGCAAATTAAACCAATAACTCACATATTAAGTCTAAAACACATCACATAATTAACATAAACCATAATTAAAGACTAGGGGTATTACAGAATTAGATATTGTACTTTAATGGAAGATTTGTTTAAAAAAAAGAAGTAAATTCACAATGCTCTGTTTGGAACTAGTGAAAAAAGAGGGAAGAGAAAAAAAAATTAAGAAGAAAAATGTGAAAAAAATAAAGCGAAAATTTCACTATGCTTGATAGTTGATACTCTATTTTGTCACTCCTCTCGATCCAAACAACGGAAGATAACATTTTGAAACTTTTCCTTTCTTTTTCCATGTTCCAAACAAAGCGTAAGAGATATGACAGATAGTTGAAATGGATGGGTTGGGTTGGGTTATTAGCCAAACTAGCTTCAAAACCTAGCGTTACTTAAGAATGTAAGATATTAGAAATATATCATTGCTATAACCTGATGGGTTCAATCAACAACACTAAAGCAGCATTCAACGGATGGACGTCCCTTCAACATCTTCAAATCCGGCGTTGCGCCGAGCTTTCAAGTTTGCCAGAGGAGTTGCTACAACCAACCCTTGAAGATATACGCCTGAATGACTGTCCGAAGCTAACTACGCCTAATCCAGATGCATTACGCAGCCTCACATCCCTCGTGAATCTGGAAGTTGTAGATTGTCCGATATTGCAGACTTGTTGGGAGAAGGGGCTGGTTTGCACCACCAGCCTTCAAAGTTTGTGGCTAGGATTCAGAGGGGAGTCAACATATTTCCCCTGGCCCTCCACAAGTGCCGCAACATCGTGCTGCGATTTCACCTCCCTGGAGACTCTATCCTTGTACGATGACGGATGGGAATATTTCGTGTCTCTTCCTGATCAACTTGAGCACCTTCCTGCCTTGACAAGTTTGGAACTTCGGTATTTCGGGGGGTTGAAATCTCTGCCGGATTGGTTGAGTAACCTTTCATCGCTTCAACATTTGGCTATAGTCGATTGTCCTCATCTTAAGGAAAGATGCAAAAAGGGCGGCGAAGATTGGCACAAGATTGCACATATTCCATCCATTCGCATAGGTAACTTATTCTTCAAGTTGCATCTCTCTCTCTCTCTCTCTCTCTCTCTCTCTCTCTCTCTCTCTCTCCCTCTGCTTACACGGGTGTCTGTTTGTCCATGTGAGTGTGTGAAATAATATGTGGCAAAAGTTTGGTAACACAATTCTTTGGTGTAATTATTGGGCTTGCAGATTCATGGTACCGGAACTAGTGAGCTGAAGTGCACCCTCTCCGGGTCAACAAGCCATGAAAGTCCCCCTCCTAATCATGTAATTAATTTCTCAATTTCTGCATTTTCTTTTGTTTGTGTTTCTTAGAAGATAAATGATTTTGCCACTCCATTTTTCGTTAACGTCACTCCCATGTAAATATATTTTTGCACAAAAAAATACACTTGCAGGGAAGTGACGTTAACAAAAAAGGAAGTGGGAAAATGTACTCTTTCAATGTCAATAACTGGTTTTGTTCTCTCGGCCTTTGCACATCCAGCCATTAGGATATCGGAGACCTCAGCAAATCGCAACAATGAAATAACAGTGGTTGTGACAGCTGACTCTATCTGTTGAAGAATCTAGTTCTTACCTATTTAGCTCGTTGTGTATAGAATCTTGAGATAGACGTTACAAACGTTAATTAGTACGTCACCGATTTCCCCTTTTCATCAAATGTAACAATTATCCGACCCAGAGTAACGTAACTAATGTTTGATTAACCTTGCTCTTATGCGTAATAATATAGCTTAATTAATTGTCACTTAATTATGCTAGAAAGTACGTCCATTCGTTTGATAATTCCAGTCGGGGCCCCGTTGTGCTGTGGGGGCATTTTTGTTCCTAAAATATACAATCGCTACATTTGAAAACAATAACGACATTGCGTTCACCTTGACATTTTTTTGGTCAATCACGACCTTTAGAATCAAATTCTGATGGTTCAGTAAGAAACGAAAAATTCAGGATACAATTGCAAAACTTCTAGTATTCTACAATCACATGCATACATTCACATTCACGTGGATATCCCCACCCGAAATTGGATATCCCGCACTACAGGGGCTGTAGGGTGGCCGATCCGGCCGTCCATTTTGACGCGGACGGCTTGGATTTTAATCCGAACAATGGACGGTCTAGATCAATCCATTGCTCAAAATAAAACCCAAGCAGTTCATTGCTGAAATGGACGACCAGACCACCCATCCCACACACACTGTGTAGGACCCTGAGGGTGCTGTGTGGGACCCTGAGGGCGTGCGCGAAGTTTTTGTACTTTGTACAATTGTGTGTAGTTGAATTAGAGTTGCCAAAGCAAAACCGTTAGGTAGACTTCCATGTAAAAATCTTAAAATAGGAAGTCTACCTTTTGTTAAACTTGGATGGTTGGTGGGTGTGTATCTATCATTTTCCAATTCTCAATCATGCTTTATTGAGGTACTGGGCTTATGTGGGGCTGATCTTAGACTTGAAAAACTTGCAATGGATGCAGTCATGGACTTGTTAACCTTTCGAGCAACCCAAGATCCTAAGATCAAATGCTAGGAGCTTGAGGGAGGCTAAACAATTCCGGTTCTTTTATCGTTTTTATCTAAACAGGTGGTAAGTGGTAATATTGGTCAGGTCAAGCAAGCTTCAGGTGCACTGTGAAAGAGGCAAAGTGTAAATTGTGAAAAATGTCAAACCAAGCCAGCCTGCTAAAACAATAAATGGACACCCAAATACTAAGCTGCAGGCAGACTATGGTGCATGTTGCTTAATGTATGCAATGGTTTGTACGAGACCCGATTTGGCACATGCAGTTAGTACAGTCAGCAAGTACATGGCCAATCCAGGCAGAGATCATTGGAAGGCGGTCAAGTGGATGTTTAGATACTTGAGAGGTACTTCGGATCGTGGGATTATGTTTGGCAAACAACGGGATCAGATTTCAGTTGTGGGGTATATGGATGCGGATTATGCTGGGGGTCTGGATGACAGAAGGTCTACAACTGGTTATGTATTTACACTTGTAGGTGGGCTTATTTGTTGGAGATCCATGGTACAACCTCTGGTGGCTCTATCTACTATTGAGTCTGAGTATATGGCGGTGACTGAGGCGGCTAAGGAAGCATTGTGGTTGAAAGGGTTTGTTAAAGAGCTTGACATAGATCAAGGTGGAGTTCAGTTGCATTGTGACAGTCAGAGTGCCATTTATTTGGCAAAGCATCAAGTGTATCATGCTCGAACCAAGCATATCAACGTGAGGTTTCACAAGGTGAGAGAGTTGATTGATGCAGGTGATTTGATACTGGAAAAGGTGCACACTTCTGAGAATGCAGCTGATATGTTGACAAAGACGGTTACTGCAGACAAGTTCGAGCATTGCTTGGACTTGGTTAATGTCTCCCGGTGCTAGGAAAAGGGAGGCATCCC